>JAJHUR010094605.1:0-19377 GCA_027495735.1 Lutjanus campechanus | reverse complement strand
GAGAGAGCACACTTGTAATTTGTGCTCAAAAGTTGATTTGTGTGCTTGCAAAAAGTATTTTTCTGTGCTCGCAACACATTTTTCTGTGCTCACAAAATATTTTTCTGTGCTCAAAATACTTTTCTGTGCTCAAAATATTTTTCTGTGCTCACAAAATATTTTTCTGTGCTCAAAATCTACAATTGCTCGCTCAGGATTGTGGCACAAATATAACTCCATACCCCTGTGGTCCCCACTGCTGCAGCCTAAATGTACTAACCTCATTCAAATGAATAGGAGCACTGGCTTTTTTGCTGCAGCACCTGATTTGGTCTAAATACAGCTTAAGGCCCACAGAGTCATGATTCATGGTGGTTAAATGATGCTGCTGATGGCATCATGTAATTTTGAGATTTTTGAGTGATTTAGCAACTAGAGATATGAGATGGTTGGAGGAAAGAAATCGTAATGTTGAGATAACTCATAATTTGTCTTCACAATTTTTTTTTGCGTTTAGAAAACTCAGACTCAGAGTTTTTTTTAAAGTTTCCCAACCTATACACTTTTCTTCTTTAAAAAAGAAAAGTGAATCTTTGTGTTTTAGAAACAAAAAATTGTATTTCAAAAGACTGTTTGGTAATTTTTTAAAGTCAAAGTGAATAATGGTTAATGATCTCAAATTTTCCCTTGCAGTTATTTAATTTACAAGCATCCAAATAATGACAAATCGGATTCGCAGCTCACTGTAAACATTTTTTAAGGGTTTCTAAAACTCTAAGGCCTCATAAAGAGGAAAATTAATTATCTCAACAAAAGATTATTGGGCGGCAAAACAGTGCCATGGCCTCATCAGGTCATTGATTACTAATTTTTTGTTAGATAATTGTGAAAAATGTTGATCAGTGTTTCCCAAAGCCTAAGATGACATCCTTAAATGTCTTCTTTTGCCCCCAACCCAAAATATTTACAACAAAACAACAACAAAATATTTACGTTTAAGAAGCAGAAATCAGAGAATTTTTGATTTTGAAAAAAACAAACAGACCTCAAACCAATTCTTCTGTGCTCAACTATCAGACAGTCTGTTAAATTTTTAAATAACATTATTTACAATATGTACAGAGCTGACTTGAATGGCTAACACCAAAACTGATTTGAATTTGTATTTTGTATTTGTGCAGTGTAATTCTGAGTAATTCTACAGTGTAGCAACGTGTTTCTGCTAACAGTGCCAATCAGAGATCAACCTGTGACAGCTGCTGTCACATATGAGTGGGTGCAACAGGCGTTAAGCAGACCAGCTGGGAGAGCTGGTGGCATCTTGTGAGGCGACAAACAGCAGCATCGTTTCATCAGGTTCTTTTCATGCAAAAACAACATATATTTGAAGCTATGTTCACTAGAAATCTTTGGAGAACACTAATCGGTTCAGAGCATAATATATAGAGAATATATTACAATACAATAAAACACTAATTCTTGAGAATTGGGACAAAATCGTATTTTGAGGGAGTTTTGACTTTTACTCTTCAATTATGCTGGAAAATATGTTTAAAAAATCAAACTCTTGAAAAGATGAAAAATCTGACAGATGTCAAACAAAAAGATAATTTCTCAGCATAGTTGCAATGAGTAGCCATTTTATTTTATTTTTTAAAGTTGGTAAAAGTTGTCTTGATGCTAATCAAATTACACATTTTTAATTAAAGGGCACCATGAGCTGCAGAGTTGACATGTTATGTTGTGACTGAAACACATCTGATAGCAATAATATTTAATTAATTTGTGGGAAAATTGAATGCTGACCAGTGCTTGAGCAGTATTCCCGCCTTTTTTAAACCAGGAAGTCAGATAAGGGAGCTTAGGGTATAGCCTAACATTTTTTATGCCTGATTAAACTGTGTTTTTTTTAAAAACAAATCTGACGGAGCTTATGGAAATCTGTGACACAACTTAAAACATTTTCAAAAAAATTGAAATGTAAACCAAGATGATAATAATAGCACATTTTCATGCCTATATTATTAGTATGCATTCTTAGTTTTAGATTTTGAAGGCGCACATTTTTTTAAAAATTGTTTGAAGTTGTGAATTCTTGTCTGACACAGGGAAAGTTTAGAAAGTAAAAAATGAAAGCAAACCAAAACATTTAATAAAGTATATATATTTCATATGTATAAACCCTTTAAAAATAGATTTTCTGCCAAAAACTGGAATTAGACTGCTGGCATTAATAATTTCTCAAGTTTTTTGATAGGACATGATTTGACCTATTTGTCAAGAATGGCTGATATAATCCAACACAATATATAATTCATTTTTTGTTAAATGGAATATATAGTTTGAATTTAAATCACACTTTTAATCAGAAAAATCTCTGTATTTTCAAATGGCTCAGCCCTATAATGAACATTTTCAGGAGTATGGTTTTACAAGCTGTCTTGAAGAGGTACAGAATATTTGTCTGGTTTCATCCAGGAGTCATGACTGTTGTTTTGAACACAAATAGAACACAAATAACTACAACACAGTTGCTATCGAGAGAAAAGTCATAGTGACACATTGTAGTGAATCATACTCTTAAGCTACTTCATAAACTGAAAAGAAATACAAGTCAGTAAAAATGAAAATACCACATTCTTTCCTACAAATCCTTGTACTGTATGTGTACACATACACACCCACAGACACACTTGTATACAAATGTGGACACACACACAATATTTAAGCATGCCCAGCATGTTTTAGAGAGGGTCCTGTTTAGATCACACTGGTGCACCTGTTGTAGACGAGTCAGACCACGACACCTCGGGGGACGCATGGTTTCCATGGAGACCCAGGGACAGGAATGGTGCAGCTCGCTCTGATACGCTAATTAGCACCACGATATCTCACTAAGCAGAGTGCTGGAGCTGGTCCTCTCTAGGTGTTATTCTGTTATTCTGCGAGTAGTGTTTGTGGACTTAGACTTCTCAGCACAGATTTCTGCATGTGTCTTTTTGTTGAATATGTGTGGTTTTTTTTCAGTTTAATGCAATTCGGGTGGAGATTGCCAACCTTTGGATCTTGACCTTTACCCTCCTGCACATCACATGGTCGGAAAATGATGGCTGTGCTATGGAAACGAAAGGCATCAACTCTTCTGCTGCGATCCACTTTATGTTGGTTTTCCAGCAGCCATGAGGATCAATGGGCTGGGGACATCATTAAAAAAGGGCGGTGCTGCCGTTCAGCTGGCAGGCGGGTCTCACAAAGTGGACCATCCCTTATCAATACTTCCTCTTGGGGATGCAGCTGAAGCGAATGTCGCCACCATTCATGCCTCTCTCAGATCTTGGATCCAGTATGGCGGCTTCTGCTTGAGGGTCCAACTTTGCATTTTGTTTGGCAAAAGAAAGATTCATTGAGACATTGAGGATCTTGTGCTTATGATTTGTATTTTTCTACTGAAAGGTGTTTTCTTTTGCTTCAGATAACTTATTTTTCACAAGTTGGACTCCCTGAACACAAGCTCTTTTGTTTCCAGGTTGACCGAAGTGAAATTTCGATTTGGAAGTTGTTTTCACGTCAGTTCCTTTGCGCAACCAGAGCGATACGACACAAAGGCTAGTGGTCCCTGGAAAGGCCCAGTCTCATCAGAACAGTGACCCAGGGCGAGCAACGGCGTTCGAGAGTCGGAAGCCCTGGATGAGCAGTGTGTCCACTTGGAGAGAGGAGGATAGGAGGAGGTACCGACCGTGGAGATGACAGACATTGAGGGACAGGAGAACCAGGGGCAAGGGAGCTCCGAGAAGAAGCGTTCTACTGACCACCATGGTCCTGAACGTCAGTGCAGTGTCCAAAGAGGCTTTGGCACCCCGAAGCAGCACCACGGCTCATTGTCTAACATGGAGGGGTTTGAGGACTTTGAAGAGTTTGTTTTGGATTTTGATGACTATGACTTGCTTGAGTCAATCCACACTCAGCTGGGGTCACCGCTCGAGCCTATTCGTAAGTTGTGGAGTGGTGTTTGTGTGGAGATTCACCTATACTCTCTCTGGGTAGCATTACACCTCTGTGGATTCAGTGTGAGCTCTAAGTCACGACTGTCTGGCAGTAGAGAAGGTTATGTCAAGCTTCTAATGACGGAGGTCTGATGCAGTCATAACACAATGAGAAATTCAAATGGTCGAGCATTTTGTTCTATTTACTCGGATGATCAATGGACTGGAGCTCACTTTTTTCCCATCGATCGTGTAGCTTGCCTAATTAATGACAATGTAAGGCTCATTCATAGCCACACACAGAACAAAGTTGTCCACGGTATTGAGCGAATTGACACGGTGCTCGACTGCTGCTGTTTCCTGCTTTCCTATTGATCCAGTGGCCCCCATTTGGTTTTGGGGTCGGCCGCAGCTAGAGCGGAAGGACATTTCATTGACCAGCAATGTGTTGTTCTGCTATTTCTATCCCTATTTAGACTTATAAACATGGCACTTTCATCCTGCGATGAAGCAGTGTTCCAGACAATTAATAAAAAGAAGGTGAAGAGCTGGAAATATCTTAGCACAAGTGCTAAGGGATGTAGGGTTCACTTGTTGCTAAAAGCAACAAGAAACTACTGGGTTAGTATGAATAGTATGAGCTAGTATGAGCTTTTTGTAGACATTCACGGTCCACAAAGGATAAACTGTAATGACTTTTTGGATGCCCTCATGTTCGTGCTAGTGCCAAAATGAGGTTTATGTTTTTAATTTTTGTATAAAGTGCCACGATGACTGTTAGATGAAAGGCCCTGACATTTGGTAGGCATTCCCCAGAGAATTAGTCCTCGAGTCTTTGGTGATCCCCTGACTTTTCATTTGGCACGACCAATAGATTTTCAATTTTTCCGTGATTTGTCTCCGCATCTACTAGATGGATTGGCCCAAAATGTTATTGAGGTGTGATTGAGTCCTAGGCAATTTATTTTTCCTCCTTTTTCTGAAAATGTCACTCCTCCTTGGTTTTTGATGATGTTCAGCAGTAGCTTGTTTTCTGTCCACATCTTTGTAAGACTGTTGATTTTCCCTGATATGAAGTCTCATTGTTGATTGAAATCCAGCCAATGATGGTGGTGTCATCAGCAAACTTCACAATAGAGTTTTTTCCATGTCTGGGGCTGCAGTCATGGGTGTACAGCGTAAACAGCGAAGGGGCTGAACACACAGCCCTGGGGGGCTCCGGTGTTGAGCACTCGAGTGGAGGTGAGACCCCCAGTCCAAACTGTCTGGTGTCTGTTTGTGAGGAGGTCAAATATCCAGTTGCAGAGTGCGGTTCTCAAGCCAATCAGCTTAATGGGAGATGGGGCTGAATGCTGAGCTGAAATCAACAAACAGCATTCTGATGTGGTTGCTGTCTTCCTTAAGGTGATGGTGATGACGATCATGATATTCATGACGTTCATGGAGGACATAAGTTGTTAAATATCATCATGTTTACATTGGCTTCACTGAGCTGCTAGCTTGACTGTGGACTTTTGGTCTTGTTGATTTAGTCCAAACTGAAAGCCATACCCCATTAAATCTTTGTTTCACCAATTTACCATATTCAGAGTAGCCATTTTCATCTGACATCACATTCAGGGTGGGAAGCTCAAATGTTGCATTGCTGTGTTCCATGTCGCAAGTCATACAAATGTAGGGAATCTGGCAAATCATTATCATTGTACTGCTTCCCAATTCATCAGCAACTTAACAGAGCAATATAATAAAAATCTGGAGTGACATCAGGCCATATTTCAAGCTAAAATGACATATTTGATAACCCATCAGTGAGACATACAGACACTTCCTAGCTACAGTACCGTTTATTGTCCAAGTCTTTAAGTGAAGCAGCTAAAACAGAGTAACCAGTAGGTTAGAACAAAATAACACTCTGTGTGTTACATAACATTACTGACTTAACCAGAACATTTCTGAGGTCAAGTGAAAAGTGAGACATTTAACGTTAAAGTTGGCCAGCATTACAAGCTTGATTACATCCGGTGTGTTTTACTTCCAGACTTGCGGTTAAATAAATGTGTCCAAGATGTGCATTAATATTTCCAAATTACTTTAGGCCTTTCCTGCCATAATATCAAGTTTCCTTCTTACACTATTAAATGGTACTGTTAGCCAGGAAGTGGTAACTACTGTATTATGTAACACTAGTTAACTGGTTATCGGATATGTTGTTTTAGCTTGAAATATGGTCCAGTGTCCCTCCAGATTTTCCCTGTCAGTTTCAGTTGCTGATCAATTGCGACGCATTGAAATGATAACAGTTTGTCAGATTCTCAACGTTTATACAACTTGCAACCTTGAACGCAGCCGTACACCATTCGAGCTTCTCACTCCCAGTGTGATGTCAGAGAAAAATGGCGGCCATGTGAACATGGTGAAAAGTAAAATATTGGCTGAAGAACTGAGCCAAAACATATCTGTTTTCAAGAACTTTTGACTACTAACCATGAACAGTAATGACTGCTCATTTTTGAATTTTGTGCACATGCAGGCCTTTTTAACAGCAAGGTTGATCAAATTTAACAATTAATGTGGGCTTAGGCCCTTGCAGATTGCATTGCTGTGGCTTAGGAGGTAGAGCAGGTTGTCTGCTGGTAACAGAGTTGGCGTGTCAGTGCCGATGTCCTCCTCTCCACATGTCTCAAAGTGTCCTTGAAACCCCAGGTTTCTCTCCAGCACCTGGGGATACACAAGCCGGTGCATTCGTAATTGCTCACCCTTTCCCCAAGTAAAAGGTCAGAGTTGTGACAGGGAGGCATCCAGTGTAAAAAGCCTTTGCCAAATCAAATATTTGGATCTTCCATGCTGGGTTGGGTGGGGTCTGGTTTGCCAGTGGATGATCTAAAGAAGACCTTTGCAGATTGCAGTAAAAGAAAATGCCACTTTAGTTTAAAAAAAAAAAGAAGAAAGTTTAGTCTAGATTGTTTGGTTACAAATATGTTGGAAATCATATAACAACAATTGTGTTTCACTGAGGCCAAGAGCACAAAGCAACAGAAAATCAGATACAGTATGTGAACAGCATTGTACCTGGCAAGCACATACATTTCCTTATGATTTTTGATACTGAAAGGATTTTATGGTCATTCTTGGGATTTATTTAATTTTTAAAATGCAGTATTATCAAACTGAGACGGTCGGTTACACGGGGTTAGTTTAGCTGAATTGTTTTTCTCAGAATAAATATAATGTAGAACATGTGTGTCTTATCACTGACCCAAGTGAGCAATCAAGACCAATCATGAGGCTGCTCATGTTACACATCTCAGAGAAAAGTCAAAGGGTTTGTCTTCAAGCGCAAAAGAAATAACGATCAATGGTTTATGAATGTGCTACAAGGCACTAGAGTCATAAATGTCCAATAATGAAGAAAAATTGTGTGATTTCTGGGTGGACTTGACATTACCTTTAAAAAACCATGTTTATGATCCCTAAAGTCACTCCAATTCCATCTTTGGAAGAACACTAAAAAAAACCAAACTCTTCCATTTTGAAATTAGCTATTTACTTTTCTTCATTAGAAAAACTTGAATTTTTGAGTTTTAGAAATAACAACAACAACAAAAGTATTATTTGGTCATTATTTGGGTGCCTGAAAATTAAATTCTTTTTTATTTAAAATATTAAAATATTAACCATTATTCACTTTCACTTAAATGAGTTTACTCACTAATTTTTAAAATACCATAAAAGTAAATAAAAGTAATAATGCTCACATTCATTCAGTAACTGTAGACAGTTCAGGTGTTGTACTATTTTAAGTCTTGGGTTCTTTGTGCTGTGTTCTCAGCAAAATCAAAGGCCTCAGCTCAGGCCAGACACCAGTTCGAGAGGAGGAAGAGGACCAAAATTAACTTCATTTCACCTTATTCACCCTGTCCATGCCCTATGGTGAGAAAAACCAGCTCACCGGATCAGCTGGAGCAGTTCATACAAGGGCAGCCTTTAGAGCTTTTCCTCCGGGAGACAAAATAAAAATACAGCCTAACTTCATCTTGATTTCCATTTCTGTCTGTTTCCCCGAGGAAGGCATGACGCAGCAGAATGGAACACTTACTGTAGTTTATGTACGTGCACACACACACACACACACATACACACACATACACACACACTCGCTCTCTCACCTCTTTGGTTACCTCTGGCTGCTCGTGTAAAAATATTAAAAAAGACAGTGTTTATTTAGTAAGAAATGATATTCAGCCGTCGGGCGGTCTGACTGGTCAACAGCAGTTCCAGACTGAATGCAGATGTCAGTTTCTGAAATGTCCCCAACATCTTTACCATGACCTTAGATGCACCAACCACATGTCATAACTTAAGCAGAACCTAATACTTACCCATAATTCCAATCTTGCATCTCAACTGCTGTGCTTTGCTTTTGACTTTGCTGTGTTACAAATCATGTTCTGTCCCACATTTTCTACATCTGCTCTCAAATCTTGATGTTTGAGCCTGTTTTAAAACATCCATGGACCACAATTTCAATTTCAAAGGCCCACCTAAAAAAATAGTATTAGTTAAAATTAAGTTTATGCTATATTTAGGATTTTTTTCACCACTTTACCTTGCTGCCAGACAGCTTTGTCTGATTTGAAACTGCTGTTATAGAAGCCAAATATCGCTCTCTCCAAACCAACCAAACTCCGTTGGTGAAACCAGCAATTTTACCTCACAGAACACAGGAGTTGCTGGTCTATTGCTGACTCGTTCAGTTAGTTTGTTTGCGTTAATGTGGGAATTCTGCGTTTTAAAGGGTTAGTTCAGGTTCCCCAAAGTCACACAATTACACAAACAAAGAAACCAATCAAGGCAAAGGTAGACCAGGAACTCCTGTGTTCTCTGAGGTAAAATTACTGATTTCACCAGTGAAGTTTGGTTGGGCTGGAGAGAGTCATATTTGGCCTATGTAACGGTGGTTTCCCATCAGAAAAGGGCTGTCTGACAGCAGGGTAAAGTGGTGTAAATATTCTAAATATAGCGTACACTTCAACAGATTGTTTGGGGTGTCAAAAATACATTGTACTGCTGTACACAGCAGCACATTGCTTTGCTCCTCACAGCAGTACTTCTGCTACTTCTCCAAACTGTGATTGTGCCGACCACCATCAGTGGGTTAGAACCTCACCCAGTCACGCTTCAACAATCTGGACTATCCATGTAAAAAAAGAAAAAGAATATAAACTCATTTCTGCCTGGAAAGTGGAAAATCAGTCTTAACGCAAAGAGCGCTTTGGAAAATAGTTGACAGAAATGTAAATACGCATTTGCAGGTGCATTTTATTGACATTTTCCTTTAACCATCTCCAATGTATTTCTTAAGTTACACCTAAAACATCACCAAGCACCACGGCCTCAAAGTAATATATTAGTCACAATTTTGCCAAATTACAATCATTACCTCAAATCATGTAAATGCCCTTTAAACCACTCTCTAAACACATTTCCACACAGGTGATTAGCCTTTTACTGCTCATTTCCCCGTTCCTTTATCCAAATTAAGTGGCTTCCCAAGCTCACCGCTCTTTTACATGGTAAATCACTGCCAGGTCCTCATTACGCTGAATTCAATAAAATATGATTTGTGGGTCAAGGAAATTGAAAATGAAATTACTTTTGAACTGGGGGCAGAGCCACCTCCTCTGTAACAGTTTCCCATGGCATACACAGATTCCCACTCACCCATGGAGCCTTTTCCTTCTGTTATTGGATGTTCTTCTGTCAGCTGGAAACTCAAACAGACACACAAATTTGATTTGTGATTTTTCCAGCATGGAGCACATTTTTGCCAGTTAGACAGGATGTTTTATTTGCTCACAGTCCTAAAAAGGGCATTTCGGGCTGCTGCTCACAGAAATGTTAAGACCCGGTGAGGTTTGTTTCTGAATTTCTCAAGGCATCACGACTGAGCCATGTTGACCTTTTTTTTTTTTTCGTTTTGACTTCGAACACTTGTGGCTGTTCAGGTCACAGATTTGAGGACAACCCCGGGGTGAGACGCCACCTGGTGAAGAAGTCGTCACGATGTCAGATGACCCGGACCAGCAACAGCTCCACGCCGCTGTGCAGCCTGAAGAAGAAGAAGAGAGCGGCAGATAAGCAAACTCATGAGGTTTGCAACAACTTCCCCCTTCTCCCCCCTCAACTATACTCATCTGCATACTGACCACAGGGTGAACACTTCAAGGCACAGTGCGCTAATAAGACATAACAAGCTATACTTTGTCTTAAATTTGACAAAAACTAGAAATATGTCCTTCATTAGACATTAACCAAACACAACTATACCCTAATTAGACACCATACAACTAACAAGCCATACATTGTATCAAATTAGACAAAAACTAGAAATATTTTTTTCTTTATTAGACAGTATTAGACCATTTATTAGACTTCAATAGAGGGTAATTGAGGACACATTGCTACCAAACAGCACTGTAAACTAAAGTGTATTTTTTCACACTGTTACTAATGTGAACAAGGTTCTAACAGTGGGAAATAACACACTTTAGTTTACAGTACAGTTCTGTTGTAATGAGTCCCTAATTATCTAATATAATTAAAGTCTAATAAGGGTTTAATAAAGGGTCTAATACTGACTAATAAAGAAGATTTTGATTCTAGTTTTCGTCTAATTTGATATACATTTTGTAAGTGTGCCGTCAGGTGTATGGTGTCTAATTAGCACGTACTGTAACTGCTGTCAAATAAAGAACATATTTCTACTTTTTGCCTAATTTGTTACAAATGACAGCTTGTTACGTCTCATTAGTGAACCATAAAATAAACCGTGACCCACTTTAAAATGCAGGCAACATTGTCTTTTTTCAAAATGTAACTCCCATCATATTTAAAGCAGTGTTCAGTTAGTGGCCACTTGGCTTCATAGAAACTACCTACAGTATAATCACAACAATGACATCTCACCACTTTATTAAGTCCTTTAAGCTAAAGGTAATATGATTAGGTCATGGTTGGGGTCAGTTGCAAATCCTCTGGGAAGGTCAGTGCGGCTTACCTGATAAGGATGTGTCTCACTCAACTCAAGGACAAAGAAGGATAGATTTTTCTACGTTTCTTTTCCTGAGTTAACCTTTAGTCACATTTGCATGTCAGCATTCATTGCCCTGATGAGAATGTTCAAAGTACGTCCACTGAAAGTGTTTGTTTTTGCCACTTAAAGGCTCAGATTGTTATTCTAAGTGTCTTCCTAAGGAAAGGATCCCTACAGAGATAGACTAAGATCCATTTTGTGTAGTCAGAAACAGCTGATTTATTGCTCTCACCAAACTCATCCAAACTCCCTTTACAGAAGCAGTAATTTTACAGTAATTATACCGTAAGTTTATCATGGTAAAAGACATTTCATTCAAACTTGACAGATACAATTGACCCTTCACTAAGCCCCACCTCCAAACAGCAACTATCCAATTATAGCTTAGCAACCGTAACTAGAGCTGCCAAGCTCTCCATTTCTCTACATGTTGAAGCAGTTTGCAGGAAGCTCAGAGAAGAGCAATACTCGGCTTTTCATGAGTCTGGATGGTGACGTCTTTTCTGCAGTCTCTCAAAAACATGAAACACAAGAACACGTGGTGAATGGATTAAACTCTGTCTTCATCTGCTCTAACATAAGCTGCAAATGCTAGTATGTCCAGCTAACTAACACTAGCTTACTAGCTGCAGTAACTTTACCTCCAGACAAACTTGTTAGATACCACTGCATCTGCATTTGTTTTGTTATCCTGGCTGTGTTCCACAACCGCAATCAGGCTGGTCTTGCTGGGCGACCTTTCTCACAGGCCAGTGCACTAACAGAGTCCCTGCGCCTCCTTTTCCCACGTTAATGAGTGTATTTCTGTCATCTATCACGCAGATTTACCTGCCGTATTTCACCATCCGACCAATGTTTGCTGAGATGTAAGCTAACTTTAGCCTCAGTCTTTTAGCATTAACATCACATACATAAATACTTTCACAGGGTTCTTGTTTTAAGATATGTCGGACGGAGATGGACTTTTCAGCTGAGTCAAGGAGTTAGCAGTAGCTCACATCAGCCAGCTACACTTATAAAATCTGCTTGTGAGTCATTATTTTGGCAGATAAAATCCACCGTCGTCAGCTAAAAATGAGAATCTGCTTTTGTCTACGTCTCTAAGGATTCAAAGACTTCATGTTTCAACAATTACTCCAAATTTTGATGTTAAATCTGCCGCCGTTATCACTGTAAACTGTCTAGATTCAGAGCGAGAATGGAAAGTTTGGCAGGCTTAGCAACAGTAACTAAGGAGGGCGGAGCTTAGCAAACAGTAGAAAGATGAGCCAAGACATTTTTATTGAGTTTTATTTAGTTTCTGTTGGGTTTGAATAAAGATGGTGATGACAATGATAAAATGACTGTTTCTTCAAAGGGAGTCTGGTTAGTTTAGAGAGCAATAAAACAGATGTTTCTGGTCAAACAAACCAGATCTTCCTCTGGTCTGTCTCTGTAAGGATCCTTTCCAGACACTTGGAATAACAATCTGAACCTGTTAAAGGAAAAAACAAGCACTTTTAGTGGACTTCATTTAGCTTCTGGCGACTACAGTAGTCTCCCTGATCAAATTTCAAAACTTCATCAGGTACAAAAATATGGGAAAATAGGGTCTAGGTGAAAAATAACTAAGATACCCTTTAAGCCATGTATCTTGTTGGTTTTATTTATTAATTCTTTTTGTGCTCACATGTCTGCTTTACTTCATCTTTAGTTGTTTGTGGAGCTGAATGAGCTAATTGTGGAGAAGGACCATGAAATGCGTTGGAAGGAGCGGGCTCGCTGGATCAAGTTTGAAGAGGACGTGGAGGAGGAGACGGACCGCTGGGGCAAACCTCACGTGGCCTCGCTCTCCTTCCGCAGCTTGCTGGAGCTTCGCCGCACCATCACACATGGTAACCTGCTCCTGCACGCCAAACATCATTGTTCAACAAATAAAATTTGTTGAAATAATAATAACTACACAAGCCAACATTCAGCCAAACACTAGATGTGGAAACATCTTAAACAATCTGGTTCAATTTGGTTCCTTGTCTTCCCACACTTTCCTTCCCCAGGCGCCATCCTTCTGGACCTGGAGCAGAACTCTCTGCCCGGCATCGCCCATCTGGTGGTGGAGACGATGATCATCTCTGATCAGATCAGAGCTGAGGACAGACCCAGTGTTCTGCGGGCTCTGCTCCTCAAACACAGGTCAGTCACCAGACTAACACTCACTTTGTTATTTAAAAGAGATTTTGTTTAATGTACCTCCTTCAAAGATACGTTGTTTTTTTGTTTTTTTTTAATCAGTCAGTTAGATAATTGACTCTGTGGCATTCCAGGACAGGGTAGACGCTTTAAAGGCCTCGTCTGTAATATTTTTGACCAAATAATTATCAGGAGTAGGTGAGAATTTAGCAGTTTTTGTAGTTTTAAGATGGCCAGAGTTAAAAACATGTCTTTTTACTCCTGATTTCTGACATTACTACTGCAAACAAATATTTAAAAGTAACTGTGGCTGTCTTATCAAGTGAGTCCAACAGATCAGGCTCTCTCTGACCATTGCACAAGTATAAAATGTAGGGTTATTCCTCTACTGATACCAGTGTCAAAAATGCCTTTGATACAGCCTAAAATAATTGATTGATCGGGTATCAACCAGTATGTGAGTCTCTGCATCAATCCAATGTGATGTAATCTATTAGCCCCAAAATTGGACCCCGCTACTTGACAGCAGCATCCCATATGCAAAATTTTTTTTTTTTTTTTTTGTGGCTACACAACAATAATCACATTCATACGGGGTTATTAGTAGACAGCTGTCAAAAATTATATACTGATATTTTGCAGGGATCAATTAGATTTTTACAGGATAAATCTGTAATACATTTACTGTGCTAAATCATAAAATGACAATGATAAATCATCAGGGATTAAGGAAAAAATGATTAGTTGAAATAATGGGTTCTCCAACAGCAACACTACAGCCAGCACGTTCTCCTCTGACATTCTCATTCCGGTCCAGAATTATGGTTTTTATTTGTCTGTTTTAGGTCAATTAGAGTTCAAATTACTGCTATATGTTCTCTCAGTGAGTGAGTGTCTGTTTATGTGTTGTTAGAAATCACTAAAAATCTCAACATGTTAATGGGGTCTGGCAGGCAGAAGGCAGAGAGTCACTGAACTCCGACTCCAGAGTGTGTATTTTCAGAGCAGTGGACACATTATTTGTCAGAGTAACAGGCTTAGCTTTACATTGACAGAAGATTAATAGTTATAAACAGTTGATCAACTGACAGTGTAGGACTTAGAGTCTTGGGAGGAGGTGTTGGGGAGAACTTCACCCCTAGATTGTGTATTAAATAGGACTTTCACCTTTTAATATACCATTAATGTCACCAAGTCCCTATTTGGACTGCTGTACTTATTTTTGAAAGCTAGGGTCTTATCCATTGCTCCCTTAAGGGCTCCAGAAATGAAATATGAGTATGTTGAGGTGGCAATACTGATTCATTCACCATTATGAATGCTCTAAAAGAATTTCAGTACAATTAATATGTAAGTCAAATTTAATTTAATTCATTATTAACACTGTAAGACAGGCTCTGTGCTGTTTGCTATAGACATTTACTGTATTTCTAATGAAATTAATCATCATGGAAAGTATTGCAAATGGGTTGTAAACTCATTACTCTGTGTTCTCAAAGCTCTTACAACTCTACAAATGAATCACAAAACACATCAATGAGCCACACTGTTGTACTAGGCAACATGTCCCCTCATTACTATGAACACAGCAACATACTCTAGTTTATTATTAAGTGAATACCACCTACACTCCTGCTGGAAATACTCTCAAGAGCAACCTAAAGTGTGTTAATCCGCCGCTGGAAATAGTCCTCAAGAAATGCCCTGTTTACACTTGTTTGAATTATTTTTATAATAACTACTAACTGGGCTGTTTGAGGAAATTATAAAAACTATATATTCAAGATATGTTTTTAAAGACACAGTATTTTCAACTCATGGCTGATTGATGAAGGCTTTCTTGCTTTATATGTTTTTATATGTTTGATCGGAAAGCTCGAACAACATGCAGTTTTGGTCTGTGGTGTTACCATGGCAACAGATCTCAAACATTCCTAATCCCATTTAATACAAAGTTAGATGGTTTACCCACCTGCTCCACAAGACAGGCCCCCTGACAACATTGTTTTCTCAGATGAAGGTGTTTCTTTATCCACGGATTAGCAGACCTGCCAGTGTATGGCTGTGTGGAAGCTGCTTCGTTTACATTTTGATCATAGGTTACATGTACGCACATCAGCATGAAGGATAAAATCCCAGCCCTCATCCTCATTAATCATCATACTGCAGTGGAGGTTACAAAAAGGCAAACTCAGGGGAACTGAACAGGGAATTTCCAAGTTGTGACATTTAACAACACTTGGCTCGTCATCTGCTGTACTTCCCCGGGGTTGACTACGTTTCAAATGTCAAGACTTCGCTGGAGCCGCACTGGGTCTTAAAGCCTTGACAGTCAGATTGAAAGCCTGGTTCTTCACTGTGTGAGCCATCCGGGCCCTTTGATCTCCGTCTTTGTGAAGATCTTTGCCCCCTCTGTCTGACTTACTTCTATTTCACACACAAAAGAGTGGGTGTTTCAATCGGAGGCTCAGAACTACTACTACAGCGTTAGGCATCTCAGATTATTAAGTGAGATGGAAGGATAGAGGATGGAGGTGGACGTTCAGGACTTACAAATTCCAGTTTGGCAGGAAACAGAGAACAGACAGAAACTATAAAGTATGTAATGAGTCCAATAACAACATTTAGGAAACAGTTAGGAAATATAAACTGAGCTGGGTTGCATATGACCCAAAATAAAAACCAGTGGTATATTACCGAAGGTTTAAACAGTGTTCAAGGACCTCTTGTCATTGTGGTGATTCTCGGTTTTTGAAAAAACTGTATAAAACATTTATATAACCTTTAGTAGGGCTGCAACTAATGATTATTTTCATGGTCAATTAATCAGTTGATTATTTTCTTGATATCAGCCTCAGATGACGTCCTCAAATGTTTCAATCACAACCCAAAGATATTCAGTTTACGGTAAGAGAGGAGAAAAGAAACCAGAAAATATTCACATTTAAGAAGCTGAAATCAGAGAATTTCAACTTTTTTCTTTAAAAAAAACCCCCTCAAACTGATTAATCGATTACCAAAATAGCTGGCAATTAATTTGGTCCTCGATTAATAATGGATTAATTGATTAATCATTGCAGCTGTAACCTCTAGTGCATGCTGACTTCTCACTTCTCCTAATCAGCCAGTAGGGGCTGCGTGTTCTCAACAACTGCTAGGCTAAAACAAGAATTACCTGCCTGCATTGTCTGGGGAGTAGTAGGACTAGTTACATGTAATTAAATTACAAAATAAATGTAATTGTAATGTGTTACAATTACTGAAAAAAAGATTAAATTACAGTTACGGTTGCCTGGCGGAGATCTGCACTCTACTGAGTGACCTCTTCTAGCTCAGTTTTGAAAATTAAAGTAACAAAAGAAAAAAGAAAGCGTTAGAGGCTTGGTACAAACACACAAACTTGCCAGCCGTTCTAACTATTTTGTTACCTTTAACAAATCCAAGATTATCGTGTTTCTAAAATGTTTGGTTTGAGATGAGGCAGACTTAAAACCCAGGATTTAAGATGAAAGGCGACTGACTAAACAAAGAGCTATTTGGGTGCCTTCATTCCAAAGGTTTACTGATTCTCGTCAGTAGGGTCAGGGTTGTTGTTTTAGCCTTTGAGTTTTTGGTGCTTCGTGGTTTCTACATGAGCTGGTTCTTTCCAGCCAGCCCAGTCAACCACGGCTGGTATCAAGTTCAGTGGTGTTGGTGGAAAATATTGGGTGTGATCTTGTCAAACCAGTGGACGTGTATGTGAGTAAATTTATTATGGGATGCTGCAATTTGTTTTCAGGCGTTAGGATCTGAATTCAAAAAGGCATTAGCGACCAGGGCTTCCATGCTAGAAAACTTCAAATTCTCTCAGCTGTGTGCTCACAAAACACCCGAGGGGTGTTACATCATATCCTGCACGAGGCTAAATATAAAGCCAAATAAACACAAGCATGTGGGTGCAAAACATGTGACATGTCAACTCCTCTCAAATGGTCCTCACTTATTGATCGGCACTTGTATTGACGTGCCAGCTGAACTGCCCTGACACATATGGCCAATGGAATAGTGCGCTACACATAGTGAATTATGGATTTTTCACAGTTACATAATGAAGGAAAACAAGCTAATGAAATGTCAGCTGTCATATTGAATTTCCAAAAGGAAAGATAAGCCACGCCATGTCAAAAAAATTCAAATGTTGTCATCATGTTCCATTTTATGTATTTTGTGTTTTCACAAAATGCTGTTTTGCGTGCAGCTGCAGGCAAAAATGGTCATTAGAAACAGAATTTATCAAGGCTCTCCAGCTACAGTACAGTATGTGTCAGGTCTTCTGTCGGCTGGTCAACCATTACTGGAACTAATGGATGGATTGCCATGAAATTCTGTTCAGGTATTCAAGGTCACCAGATGAAGCCTACTGATTTAAAGGGATAGTTCAGATTTTTTGAAGTGGGATTGTGTGAGGCACTTATCTTTAGTCAGTGTATTACCAACAGAAGATGGCAGTCGGGACGCCCCCAGTTTGAAGAAGCAGTAGGAGCACCAGCATGAAAGCTAAGCAATATACTGCTGTGGGTAGACAGTTGTGTTTTGTGGCTCATTGGTCTATATATATATATATATATATATACTGTATATATATATATATATATAATATTTGAAACTTATCTGTCGGTCAGATGAACATCCTTTGAAGGACCTCCTCCTTGTCCCCGAAACAGACTTTCTGTAGGGCCCATCTTGGCGTCCTTGCAGGATTTAACCCCCAACCTCTCAGAACTAAATCACACAGGATTTGAAGTACAAGACGACATTAGGCACAACAGTTACATCCTTGAATTGTGGCCAAGCTGATGTGGGGATCCTTTATACATAGCTACACGGTGCTTCTTAGACCTGTTTTGTTTGGTTCATGAAAAACACTGGAAACTATGGGACTTAATCTTGGTTTAAGCTCCAGTGTTTTTGCTTACATTTTCGTTGAAACAGAAAAGCAATCATATACTACAAAGCAGCAAAGAAGCTGGTGTTGTATGCTCTAGAATAAAGTACAGGACTGTGACAATGCTTGCAAGACCATAAAATGATTTTGTACATATATGTCCAGGAGCTGTTTGGCTTAGTACAAAAAAACCACACAGGTAAACCTCTAGCATGGTTTAACCAAAGAAGTGGAAAAATAAGCACTTATGTTCGCATTTTATTTGCAAATCTGCTGACATGGTGATTCAGCATTGCTTAATTCTCCTTATTTGAAATGAGAGAGTGGCCTTTTGTGGCTCGTTGGTCTAGGGGTATGATTCTCGCTTTGGGTGCGAGAGGTCCCGGGTTCAAATCCCGGACGAGCCCTTGAGAAGAGCAGCTTGTGTGCCTTCAGTCCTTAAAACTGATTTGTTGGTAAAATGAACATCCTTTGAAGGACCTCCTCATAGTGGCTTTGAAGTTCAAGCCTACACTAGGTATGACAGTTATGTACTCGAATTGTGGCTGAGCTGACTTGGGGTCCTTTACATGGGATTCAGCTGCACGACACTTCTGAGACCTGTTCAGTCCATTTTATGAAAAACACTGGGAACGGCAGGAATAAGTCTTGCTCTTTCCCCTGCTCCCAGTGTTTTTGCTAACATTTTTATTGAAACAAAAAAAAAACAATCATATCCTGTGAAGCAGCAAAGAAGCTGATTTAGCAGATGATAGAACGAAGTAAAGGATTGTGATTGTTTAAATCCCGGACGAGCCCTTGAAAAGAAGAGCTTGTGTGTCACATCTTTAAAGCGATATTACACTTTGTGAGAATAAGTCATTCAGTATGTACTCACCACTATGCCGATGTGATGATGGAAGAAGGTCTTCAGTTCACTAAACAATCCTGGAGTTTTAGGAGAAACAGGGTAGCAGCCTCATCCAGTACAATGGCAGTGAATGGTGACCACGGATAAAACCTTAAAAAAATGCACACAAAACAAACACAAAATGTCTCCATCTTGCTTGTGTGGTGTAATCCAAGTGTCTGCGAGCCGCAACATTAAAAATTAACAGCAAAAGACGCCATTTACGCCATGTTTTTAGCAGAAATGTCAACTGTAGCATGTAGCCGGTAGGATGTAAACATGGCGTCGATCTTGCAAGACTTCCGCACGTGCGTCCATTAAGATATATACGAAGTCTGTC
>JAJHUR010094604.1:9908-32853 GCA_027495735.1 Lutjanus campechanus | reverse complement strand
TCCAGGAGGCTTCTTTTCCCTTCTTAAAGTACCTGGCAAATAAAAATGCTGCAGTCATGGCATCAACAATGTTGAAATGCATGCTCGGCAGGTGCGCTAAGCACTGAAATAATTGTTCCCTTATCCTGATAAAAATGCCTATGATGCATGCATAAGCACATACGTGTGTGCATAAACACACAATACACTTAAGGGTTCGGGTTTGATAAATTACCAACACTTCATGGACTGGCAGAAGCTGAACATTTTGACCTTTTATCTATTACTTTAAGCTAATCTATTTTGACTTCCCACTTGCTCACTGTTTTTTCAGACGCAGTATCTAGGAATATTTTGATATTTTGGTAATATGAGGTTGCTAAGCGTTACATGAGAGGATTGGCACCACTCTCATGTAAATGTGGAGCTACAGTCTGCAGCCAGTTAGCTTAGCTTAGCATAAAGACTGGAAGCAGGGGGAAACAGCTAGCCTGGCTCTGACCAACAGTTACAAAATCTGTATAAAGTCTGTTACATCTCTTTTATTTAATCTGTACAAAAACTGAATCATAAAAATGACAGTTTGCCATTTTAAATGGGTCAGAAGCGGTCTTTCTTGGTTGGGTCCAGTAACTTCTGGAAAAGAAACAATCCAGCACATAACTGTGTGTAAAACTGCCTGATTTAATGAACAGATATGAGAGTGGTATTGATCATCTCATCCAAGTCTTCACAAGACTAAGCATATTTCTCAATAATGTCATTAAGATGTAGATATTTTGTCATAAAACATGCCATAATTGGATTATTTTAAAATAACTGAGCTGCAGAAGTACCTCATTGAGTGACAGCGGAGAGCGATCCAACAAAGGTTCCCTGCATGATTTGAACCCAGGAAATAACATATTATATGTTCTTCCTCTACTGTGGTCATGCAGGACACTAGTGAAGAGAAGGTACCCTCATTAAAAGACTACGTGTGTGAATTTGTACAGTCTTTAGCTCTTGTAAAGTATAGAATTCACTGTTATATTTGCAGAGTTTGTTTTACACAGCTGTGCTTCTGTTCTTATCTTCCTGTAGCAGACAGGAGCCTCAGAGTTTTCTGACTCCTCTGCTTTGCTCACTGGGTCGCCGTAAACTCTGTGACCACATTTTATTGGATGGAACTGTAACACTAAACTTCTACTGAATGCTGACAAACATAAGATGTTGTAGACTGTGTTTTCTCATATTCTTACTTGCCTGTAATGCCCTAGTGGGTGTATCAGTATTCTGACTCTTAACTGTTGAGAATAATTATTTAAGCTTGATTCTACTGCACAACACCATGGATAGGGGCTCAATTCCCACTGGGGCATCAATTCTGCAACTCTTTAAGGAACAGTTCACCCCAAAATCAAAAACACACATTTTTCCTCTAGCCTGCAGAGCAATTTACCCATCTACTAGATCATTTTGGTGTGAGTTGTGTGCATGTGTTGAGTGTGAGATATCGACCATAGAGATGTCTGCCTTCTCTCAACTATAATGGAAGTAGGCAGCACTCGACTTATAGTGTTCAAAACACTTTAAAAATCCATCTGAAAGACTCAACAGCAGTGTCTCTTTCCAGAAGTCATAACAGGATAATCCACATACCTTGCTGTGAGCAGTTTCTTGTAGAAACTACTTTCCTTCCATCCTACACGAAACTGCTCACAAAATGTGTACTGTCGCTTTAAATCAAGCATCTACTAAAAAAAAATCAACCTATTTTATAAACATTATTTTATGGCATAAAAATGTTATTGTCAGTTTGCCAGGCTTCTCTGGATTGCTCAGTTTACCATTCTTCATTTTTTTGTATCTCACTGAACTTCACCATCTCCTCCTCCATCTTATCTTTGAGCTCTGCAAATAAACCAGAAAGCTGAAGCTTTACTGCATGCAGATCCCCTGCTGCTATCCACATATTAGAGGCAGAATATGGGCTCTGTGGAGCCTGAGGCTGTATAGATACAGCTCTGCAAAATAGATGGTAGATGGTTACTGACCAGGGCTGTTACTGACCAGCTGAATGTGATGTAAAAGCTCCTGATAGACAAGACTACAGATTACACAAGACAAAACACTGCAGCTTCCCTCCAGCGTTACATAAACCAACATTTTCTGTAGTTTTACCAGGTCTTCATAATGTATGGGTTTGTCTCTTTGGCTGTTTTTATTCACATTGTGATCCTGTTGCTGTGGAAAACTTAAAACAGTGCACATATTTTGCTATATAAAAGCCTTAATGGAGCTCTTAACTGGCATTATAGCCTCACTGGAGCTGCCATCAATACTTGGCTGTGGTTCATCCGCACAATAACCTCTTGTACTCACACACTCTATAACAGCTTTGATTGGGTATTATTTCTATATTACACAGGTTCAGCAGTGTGGTGTTTTACAGCATGCAGCAGTGAGTCACAAGATGTGATAATAACCACAACAACACCTCCACAACACCTCTGTGTTTGCTGCCCGACACAAAATCAATGACTGCTGTCTTATCGAGAAATCAGAACAGGCTGCTTGCCGGCGTCTGACCTTGCAGCTCTATCCCGGTGATGTTTCTGTGTGCGTGTGTGTGTGAGTGTGTGTGTGTGTGTGTGCGTGTGTAAGCTTGATTAATTGATTTAGCACGTATGTATGCACGACCATGCGTCTCTGTGCTCTGCGAGTGTGACGAGGGGGACTTTTTTGTTTGTCTTCAAACCCCAACAGGCAGAGAGGTCCCTGGTTGCCATGGGAACAGGCTGTAACACCCCTGTTACTGACCCTGACCCCTGACCTCAATGTGTGAAGTTTGACTCTGCCCTTCACACTTCATACCGAGGGCATGAATTCAGCTGTTTTATACTTGATTATCTCACAGCTGTTGACAAATTCAAACATTTTACTGTCCACACCAGTGTGTAGAGCTGCAACAATTAATTAGTCAATTGATTTTTGATCAATTATTAAATTAATCGCCAACAATTTTGATAACTGATTAATCGTTTTGAGTAATATTTTTAAGAAAGAAAGTCCAAATTCTTTGAGTTCAGCTTCTTAAATGTGAATATTTTTTGGATTCTTTACTCTTTTATGAGAGTAAACTGAATATCTTTGGGCTGAGAGTAAAACAAGACATTTTGAGGACATCATCTGAGGCTCGGCTTAAGCTTAGGCTGGGAAACACTGATTGACATTTTTCACCATTTACTGACATTTTAAAACTATTGATCGATTAACCAAGAAAAAAATCAACAGATTAATCTACTATGCAAACAATCCTTAGCTGCATTCTTATTTGTGTTCTCCACATGCTGTTCCATCCTACAGAAACTCTCGCCAGCAAAAGCATGCAAGGACAAGAAATTCATTTCACACGTGCACAACTGGCAAGAATTGCAATATCAACACGAGCGAAATGTTCTTTTAGCTTTTATGTCTTTTCTAGTTTTCTCCACTTTGCTTTTGTCCTGTTTTTTTAAATGTTGCATATATTTGTTTCTCTATAAAGCACATTGTAACATTGTGAATTTAAAGATATAGTTTGGATAATTTAATGTGAGGTTGAATAAGGTATTTATTGAGTTTATTAGTCAGTGTATTACCTATAATAAAAATGGCATTTAAAGGGATTTTTACACTGAATCACAGAATTTATGTTGATTTAGACTCATAAGTGCACGGTCTCAGGTCTGCTTCTGTGCAGCACAGTCCAGCATCGATACTCAATGAAAACTATGTCTAATACAACTGCACCATTAATTGTCAGGTAGTCTGATGAAATATTGTCCAATTTGTGCACCGGACTTCTTGTGCTGTTGACCTTCTTAGGTTTAATGCCATTTTGTCGTGGCCAGGAGTTTTTCCTCTCTGCTTCACTAAATTAACAGACAAGACCAACCATCAGCTCTTATCTGAGTGTCTCGGAGCCGAGATCGAGGTTGGCACCGTGACTCTGCAGTCTCTCAGACCTGCTGAGTGGCTCTTTGTTAGGACTTCTACACAATGTGCACACACAAAAACACACACACACAATCAATGTCACTTCAACAACTGAACTCAATTTTATTGCTAATACCTGGCAGAATTAACTGTTTAACAAGACTGGCAGTGCAGCTCTGAAGCTTCCCAAAAGTTAGCATGTGACACCGTCTTTTCTGCGTTTCTGCGATTAAATCACAGCCGCCCAAACAGGACCTGCACCAGTTGATGCTGTAAATGTCAGAGGAGCTGCCCCAGAAAATATCACTCCGAGTCTTTCTTGTAATCTACTTTTGGAAAAGAAAAAAAAAAGGTGAAGGACAAAAAGTTTCTACTGCAGGCAAACTTTCGCTTCTCCAGCTGAACCTCGGAGTTATCAAGTCCACCAAGAAATCACCGACACTGGCAGGATAAAAGCCGGCCATTGTCCTTTCTGCAGCAGCCAGATTCCCCTCAATTATAGATGATTCAGCTCCCCTCCCTCCTCCCGTCATCTCCCCTCTTTCCTCTCCACTCTCCTGATCCCTCATTCTTCTTTCTTTCAGTCCTGGCCATTACTGCCCCTCCAAACACCTTCAGTGCCGGCGTCTCTTTCTGCTTCCCATCTCCATTTGTCATGCATGAAATCTTTTAATGGAGTTAACCAATGGGAGAATAATGGAGCGGCCAGATGGGGATCCATCTAATCCCTCGTCATTCTGTATATGTTTAAAATAGAAACAAAGGCACCGAGTTCGTTGGGATATTACAGCTCTGTCTCTGCGTTGGCCTGGGGGTTACACAGACCATCATGTCCCAGTAACCCAAACCTGTTGTCCGTCCTAATTAAAGGACACGTCCATACATGAGGTCTTTTAGACCCTTTTTCATATGTTTGAAATTATATTTCCTCTGAAGAATTTAATTGGCTGCCTGCAGGCCACATCTGGCCCAGAAAGTAGGCAAATTTAAGGCAAATTTGTGAACTTTTCCTTCTGTTGCTCTTAACCGTCCATTTTTGCCAGTGCTCTTTACAGTTAATTTTATTCATTGTTGTCAGAATGTTTATAGTTTGTTTTCAGTCATTGTTGTTTTAATTAATGTTTAAACATTTATGTTTATCCCTGTCTGGATACACAAGTACTCATTTATTTTACAATTTGTTTAAGGGACACTAAAGTGAGGCTCATTCACAGACCCTGAAAGACAGTAAAAAAATTCATAGTGGCCATTGTGGATGAGGTGAAACTCTTTTTAAAGGCATATTATGCAACATTATCTCAGAAAGAAAACAATGTATAGACTCGTATAAACACAATCCCTTTCAATCATCACTTATGATCCACTAGAAGTGTGTAGTGGTAGCTCTATCTGCAGAGATCCTGTCCTCTGCCTGTATTTCCTTATTTGCTCATTGTTCAGCTGTGCTCAGCAAGCGTTACTAACCCGAAACGTCAGTATTTAATGTCCTGGGAACGATCAATTGTCTTTCTGGTGTGTTTACGAACAGCTCGGAAAAATCCTACCCATTCTACCTTTAAATAGGCTGCTGAAAATGTGTGACCCACCTACCTTTCCTGGTTTTAAAATCTGGCCCAGTTAAGTTTGTAATTTAACAGTGTGGCTCTAAAGTCTGACCAGCAAACTCTCGCGCTGTAAACTTTTTCAGATTTTATTTAAAGTCTAATACCAGTACTTTTTAAATCATAACCAGCAGCAGCAGCTCCATGTCTGCACACAGTGGATATATTTGAAGATATCACAGCTAATTTTGCTCTTTTTAAGGGTCGATTCACATGAATATGAACAAATCTTATTTTTCTTACCCCTCATTACCCCTAATTCAATATACTGAAATGAAACTATCCTCCGTGTTGATAGTTCTGGCTGTATTTGCTGAAGTTCTGAAATCACTGCCACTTGAGAATCCTCCCATCACCCCTGTATAATGGAGGTGAATGAACCTTATTTGTGATGCAGAAACCGTCTCAAAACTCAATTAGAGAAAACTCAGTAGCAAATTGTCTTTCCAGAAACAATGTCTTGATTACTCACAATAATCCACAAACCCCCTCTGGACAGTTTTCCGTATTTCTTAAGTTCTTTTTTCAGATCAACAAATGGAAAAGCTTTCATGTGGTGATTTATTGTTCTGCTATAAAATTTGTAATAAATTAGCATAGCAAAGATGAATATAATACAAGGTGAGTGTTCCCTTGTTATTCATGTATTTTGGCTGATCAGGCCTCGGTATTTGCCAAGAATGACTGATTGGCCTACTTGATATTTCTGTCAGATCTGTTATGACGGGACAACTTAGGGCCTTTGAGTAAATGGAGTTTACATTTTCTACCTGGAAAATGCTCTGATCAGCCAAATTAACTAAGGAAACGTGCATGCTTCACAAGCTTGGAGAAAGTAGAGCAGTACTTTACCTCTGGAGCTGCGATGTTGAGTGCAGGGTTGGCCAGTTCAAACCTCTCCTGAGATTTCTCTCTGGCCAGACGGGCCGCCTCCTTCACCTCCTTAAACTGCTCTGCAAACTGCGGGAGGAGGGACAGAAGAGACGCAAGTCACACTCAAACACACTAAACCTGCATCATCCTTAAACCACTGTTTTAAATCCTCCTTTGGTACTTGTACATGGTAATCTAAGTTCATTATAAAACTCTAACTCGACTGTGTCATGCAGCTTCATTCTGCAGTAGGAAAGATTTTGTTGCATTTATTATCCAGGTGCTGTGACCTCTGATCCCTTTTTGTTCTTCATCTGTCATTTCAAGTTTAACTTCCTCAACTCAGCACCAATGTCTGCAGCCAATATATAAATGTGTAATTTTCACCTCTTCTCTTTGAATATTCCTGCACACTGAGGTCCCTAAACAATATTGGAATTGCATAAACTGAGTCTTACAGGAAAGCTGAGACCTTTGTGGACACAATGAGCCCATTTGTATTCGTGTGAGATGGCGTTAGTCCCAATAGTAGCCATTTTAATGCAGTGAGGCCATTTTTTTAAACCTGACCTCTCTGTATAAAATGACCTATAGTGACCTCCATCACAGTCTCATGAAACAGAGGTGCTCCCCATCCACCTAAGAATACAATTCTTACAGACATTTCCAAAATGTCAAAAGTTCTTGATCCCAAATCACAGCATGAATTTTTCTGTGGTGGTCCTCAAGGTCTTGGTGTCTTACTGTGGTATTTTGGAGGGATTTTTATCAACTCTCGATCGGTCAAAAATGGTTAAATTGTGCAACAAATCGTTGCACAAAACTTGTTGAAACAACTTATGAGACATGATGGAGCATGGGAATGGCTATCTTATACTTCAGTCATGAAGCTTGTATACACTCTAAACATTCAAAATGTATAGGTGACTAAAGAAAACACACTGTTTATTACAGATTTACGACTACATAAACTTGACACAGAGTGCTGAGTTACACTTAAGAATAATTTTCAGGTTTCCAGCTTTCAGATGACATATCCAACTTCTATGTGGCATAAACTGTTGACCCTGGAGACCTCCTGTCCCCTAAAATTGACAAAAATAGGTCAATCTTAAAGGGGGTGAGTGGAAGAGGTTAATTTGTTCTCACTTTTGATAACATTTTAAGTTAAATGTAAAAAAAATAAATAAATAAGGAAAAAAAAGTGTGCAACAGATGTTCTCTGAAGGTCATGTTTTCTCTCAGCAAAAATAAAATCTTGGCGGTAAATAAATATTATAAGAGGAAGTATTAAATCACAGTGAAGAAAAGACAAACTGCGTTTCCACATGTACACTGGAGATGTTTTGTGTTGATGTGTAAATATAATCCAGCTGCAGACAGAGTCTGGATAAAAGATGTGTTAATATGAATAGAAAATGGGGCCTTGATGTCCTCTCCTGCTCACATAGCCCCTCTTTTTCCCCAAACCCTCTCTGTGTCAGACCTAATAAATGAAAGACTCTTTGAAGTATTTTGGTTTGAATGTTGCCGAGGTGTGTGTGTGTATGTGTGTGTTTACCTGCTGCAGCTGCTGCTCTGTGGAGAAGCCCAGGCCATAGACGGTGTTGGCCCGGCTGTCTGCCCACTGGCCAAACTTCTGGGAGGTTTTGGTGAAGGTCATGTTGGGGGTGATGGTGCTGTTGATGATGGCCTGATAACACAGACACTAAAATAAGTCATAAATAACATTGTGGGAGTCATTTTTGTTTGTGGCATTTTACACTCAAGCTGTGGCAAATTCTTCTTTAGCAAAACAATCACCATATGGACGCCATTACTAGGAGCAGACACAGGTGTGCGACCTGAGGACGCCGACAAAAAATTGTCCTCAAACACCGCTCACAAGAACACTAAGTTGTTTTTGCATTAGTTTTTTTTACTGAATTAAGTTATTTGAATATTCTGAATCCACATACTGCAGTTGTTTTTACGCATGCATTAATCTACACACTCTTAGGGAATGAGGGGTCCAGAAAGGTTCTTCCCAAAGGGCTGAGGGTCTACCCAGAACCATTTGCTTCTGAAGAACCCCTTTTGAAGAAATGGTTTGTCAAGAGTTCTTAAGAACCTTTTTCATCCAAAGAACCCCTTCTGGAAGAAAAAGATCTTCAAGTATTGTTGAATTCCTTGGAAATCATCTTTTTCAAGGGTTCTTTGCATCACAATATTAAAGGGTTCTTGGTAGAACCCTGGGTTCTATATAAAAGCTTTGGAATAGAAAAGGCATCTCAGACGTACCCCCTGGGTGGGTTCTTGTTAGAACCATAGAAGGTGGAAAAATTCTTTATAAAACCCACTAAGAGGATTCTGGTTGGAACCATTACCCTTGGAGGGTTCTCTGTAAAGCCTCTCAGAAGGGGTTTGGTGTGAGCCGTCTCACAGATGGTTCTAGGTATAATCCTTTATGCTGGGTTCTAGATAAAACCCTTGCAGTATACAACAGTTCTCAGCAGAAAAAAAGCCCTTGGGTGGGCTTTAAATAAAACCAGTATATGAAATAGTTCTCTGTAGAACTGGGTGGGTGGAAAGGTTCTTGAAAAGAGAGGGTTCTGAGTGAAACCATTACACCATAGAAGGGTTCTCTATAGAACTTCTCATAAGGAGTTTTGTGCAAGACCTTTCACAGATGGTGCTGATCCTTTTTGTTGGGTTGTAGGTAGAAAATGTGCCAAGTGGAACCTTTACAAAACGGTCTACCAGGAACCAAAAAGGGTTCTCCTATGTGGACGAGCTGAAAGAGTGCAGGCCTAAATTTATTTTGCTACACTGGTAACCCGCTACACAATCACGTTCACTCATACATTCACTGACTCTGCTGCAGCACAAGTCTGGACCTTCAATCAAACCAACAGTAAGTGATTTCCAGCGTATTGTGGATATTATGGAAGCACGTTGAATCCAGTCCGTCTCTATAGGTGTCCATTATGTTTCACTACTTGACTGAAAGACACGACAAACACGCAGAAAACAGTAGATAAACGCTCCCAGTAGAAAAAACTGGAACATTGTTGTGATAAATAACAGGATCCTGAACAGAAATACAGGATATAAATAAAAGCAGAGCAAGAACAGAGCAGGATATTAAACATGTAGTATTAAATATGTACACTGTCTGTAGGGATTCAACACTAACATAAATCTGAGATACAGAAAAACATGTTTCATTTATTGATTTATATTTTATACATTTTTGCTATGAAGACAAACTCATCTGTTCTATGGGATACATTTATTATTCATACTTTACATTTTGTTTCATTATTAATGTGCTTTTTAATCCAATTGTCAAAATTTCTTTTCCTCAGCACTATTTACGACTATATTTTCATTTCATGAATGTTTTCATAATTTAAATTTTCAAGTAAAAATGCACAGCAGCTGTTATAAAGATGCATCCACTTCAATTCTGCCTTTAGGAGGAGGGATTCTGCACTTGAATCTAATTTTGTGCACTGATCAACCTACAAGCTTTAAGAGTTCACCCCAAAATCATAGATTTTTCCTCTGGCCTGTAGCGCTACTTATCCATTAGACGCTGGCTGCAGGTGTGCTAATATTAGCTGCAGCTGCTGTGGGAGGGATTTAGCTGTCTGGCTTTGAAAATAGTATACCCTTCAGCATTTAGTTACACTGTATTCTGAGTTTCTCAGACGTGTTGTGCTCGCCAGCTTTGCATTTAACACGACATATACCACAGCGAGTGTCGTCTGTGTCGAGTTTTTAAAAGTTTAACCACACTTGTGGCCGCCTTCAGCTCTGGGTACTCTGTGATATTCTCCCACCCAGATGTGCTCCAAAATTTGGCACCAATTGATTTAACATTAACTTGCAACAACATTAGGTTGGCACCATTAAAAGCACTGAGTTTGGTACCCATCCCTGTCCGCCAAGGTGTTGTGTGGCTTCAAAATTTACGTGCCAAATGAAAAATCAGTCCGCATTTGGCGCTTTGTGGGTGTGGATTTTGGACCCTCTATGAAGGTACAAAAAAATAGATACCACCCAAGTGTATTCATGAGTTATGGCCAAAGGCATGTTTTGTGATTTCAGTGACCTTTGACCTCTGAATTCTTCTCAGTTCATCCTTGAGTCCAAGTGGATGTTTGTGTCCTGAGATGTTGTGTTAATGAGAATGGGAGCGATATCAGGTCACAGTCTGAGCTGTCATTTGTGCCAAGTTTGAAGAAATTAATCCTTGAGATACTGCATTCACAAGAATAGGACGAGTGGACGAACAACCTAAAAACATAATGCCTGTTGTTGGCACAGAGACATAAAAATATGTTTGTTCTTCTTATTTTTTTCAGGCTTTTTAGGCCTGATAGTACAGCTGAAATGATGACAGGAAAGCGAGGGAGACAGTGGGAGGAAGACATGCAGCAAAAGGCAGCCAGTGGGAGTCAGACCCACGGCTGCTGCAGAGGACTCACAGCCTCAGTACACGGGGCGCACGCTCTACCAACTCAACTACTAGGCCCCCAAAAAATATATATTTTTGATTTTTGGGTGAACTGTCCCTTTACAGAGCCTATTTTTAAAAGGTCATTTTCCAGGATAAAGAATTCACAAAATCCAGAACAAACAAGAAGAACATAAATAATTTCTTTCCCCTTTAAATGCCAAATTCATTACTGCCTGTTGTTATTTTTCATTTGTATGTACTTGACCAGGAGAAATGCTGATTTTCATCTGATTATCAACAGGCCAATGATCCACTCTGCAGCAGCTCATTACAGCAAACAGGCTCTGTGGTTTTCTTTAGGCTCGTTTGCCATAATGAATAACATGGCAACATGAATACCTCAAGTCACATTTGGATTATGAAGTCGTCAGAATCTGGAGCCTTTGCAGTCGTGTCATTTACAGTTAAAAGGCATTATGGGGGTATACTGGAGAATTGTGCATGCAAATATAAATAAATAAATAAATAACAAGCAGGCCAGAGGAAGAGTTAAGTGAAAAAGCTTGTTGTGGTGTGCGATGATCTGTTCAGTCATACTCTCAAGTGAACAGTCTGATGAGGCGGATTTGTTGCCAAATGTAGATTTTCTTTGGTCTCTCCTCCAAAAGCCTCGAGTTTCATGGTGGTAAATTGGCACGATTGGCTGATAACTACAAAGCGCAGTTGTTTCTCATTTTGGTGCTAACAAGATCTGCTGCTAGCATTTTGAACTCCCAGGTGCTTTTCCGTTGTCGTGGAAGTGGTGTTACCGATGTGGGTGTGTTATAAATATTCTGCTGACAATGTGCAACTCCTCCAACTTACTAATGCATCTCCACCCATGACAGCCACAACCAAATGGAAAACAGATTTATTTCCCTTTCTTTGAAGAATCTCAGGATAAGGTGCACAGAGTGGGGATATAGAGTCCCTTTACCAGTGTACTACAAACACTATGTGAGGGAAATACGATTAACTCACTGCTGACTGCAACAAGGTGCAGCATGTCACTGCACAAGTTCAGCAAAAGGTTGATTTGATTTTTCTCACAGTCCCACTGCTTCTCATGCTGGCTTTATTTGACAGATATAAAATAATCCATAAAGAAAATTGAGTTTAGTATAGAAAAGTCATTTCCACAGGATACTTAATTTTCTTCTCAATGACCCCAAACAATACCTCACAAATAAAGGAGATATGGGAGATTGAAATGAGCACAGATATGTTTATATACTTGATACCTGGAGGGAAGTTTGCAGGGAGGCACATCGTGCCGAATAATCAATTCCAACAATTAGGGGGAGTTCAAATGGAAACTCAGAACAAGATACTTCCGAACCCCACAAATAACAGCAAAGTGGACCAATTCAGACAAGTGACGGAGAAAATGTGGATCACAAAATGCAAACAGTCACATTTTCTGGTCATGTCAGATGTTATTTATTTCTGCAAGGATGTGTTAAGACACTCTGAGGCAAATGTTCCCCAAGAGATCAAACGGTGGTGTAATTCCCAACCACACCCCTTTTTTCTTATTCACTTTTCTGTCCTTAATTTATTTAGTTTTTAGGTATATGTGTATGTAGTACATTACATTTTCCAAATATATCCTCCATCTCCTCTGATTTTATTTACATCTTATTATACTTTTTATGTATGTTAAATGTTTGTTTGCTAAATACAACACTTGAGACTCCGTGATAGAGAGGAATGGCTATTGAATAGGGCTGAACAATTCTGAAAAAAATATCTAATTGCAATTATTTTGTCTGATATTGCAACTGCGATATGATTTGCAGTATTAGAGGGAATGATATTTTTTAAGTCTTTTTTCTCATTGTCATTGCAAAACATTAAAATAATTATGAAATGATTTTTGGAGGGATCTGTACCAAACAAAGATGTTTTCCTAGGACATCTCTGTAGCACCACAATAATTAATTTAAAATTATATTTTGACACACATTCCTCCCATCAACAAACATTACACCTCCTCCGATATGAAATCTGCAACAGGCCATATTGCAATATTGCTAAAATTCTGATTAATTGTTCAGGCCTAGTATGGACAAACAATACTGCTATCAGTATGAATGTAACATTACATGAAGAACTTGACTAAATTTGATAAAAATGCAGCTAAATTCAACAACTTAGGAAACAATTAAACTTGACACTTCTGCAAAAACAGTAATAATAAATAACCGCTGAATCTTTTCATGTTTTTGCACCAAATACGTGTAAGTAATATCAATAACGGGAGTTTAAGTATAGGTATTGTATAACTATAACAATGCCGATCTGTGATGATAAAACAGATTTTTGAAAATTGTGGTTAAGAGAACGATTTATTGGCCACCTGTTTAACATTTGTCCTCTCAAAAGAATCTCAGTAGAATTAGTTGTTTTTTGTGTCTTGGCCTGAAAATAACATCAGATAACAACATGTGTTTCTGACCAGTGAAACGTTTGCTTCCCCACTACCTTTGACACCAAGTGGCCGTTGTGTGAGCTGTTAATATTGTGAACACACCAAGTAGCATTTATTCACGTGTATCTGTGTAGTCATGTATTCATGGTGGGCTCCCACCTTAGTGCCGCCCACGCTGATGATGCGGTAGACGCTGCGGCTGGCATCGTAGAAGAAGGACACGGTGACGGCGTGTTTGCTGGCTGGCAGCCAGTTGCGTTTGGTGGCCGGGTCGATCTGGAAGACATGAGCTCTGGCACTGAAGATGGGCTGCTCCCTTTAAAACACATGACAATAAAACAGAACATATTAACTCAGTGTTACTGGTGATTTACACAAAACCTCAGAGCCTTTGTCTCTGCAGAAGAAGAGGGGCTTTCAGTCATCTTTGCTACACTGCCTCTGTTTACGATGGAAGCGCATTTCTACCAATGTGATGAAAAACAAAAGATCCTGTTAATTATTATAATGAGAAACTTTCTCGTTTTCTCTGCTACTCTCTTTACTACTTAAAAATAAAGAATTAAATCTCAAAATAATGAGAAACCTTCAGATAATTCAGATAATAATGACTTAATATCTTGAAAATATTACTTGTATCTAAGTCATTAGAGAAGGCCATTAAGCCATTATTTTGAAAGAGTTTCTCTGACTTGTGTGACTTTCTTCTGACTTTCTGAGGATACTTTTTCTTACATCATATTGGCAGGAATGGGCTTGTTTACCCATCTGTGTGCTTTATATCATCTTAGCTGGCTAGAAGTTCACTGCATTATAATTTAATGAATTAAATTTCCACAGGGGAATACAAAAAAAACACATTTCAACTGCTCAATGTACCCAGTACCCAGGTAGAAGTATGGAAAAACATAAAACATCAAACCACACTGACGCACAAGCATACATATAAAAGTTTTATGAACAAGACTTCACACGTCTACACATTTATCCATTTATCAGTGCAGATTTTCTGGAATGGTGTTTTATAACTACATCTGCAGTCTTTAACTGAAATCTGACATTTAAATAATGACAGTCAGGAGCTTCTAAAACATAATTCATGAGACATTTCAGTTAAATGTCAGAAAATAACAGAAATCTTTTAGAAATATTTTAGAGACATTTATGCCGACCGATTCCAAAGCATTTCTGGGTATTATAGGAGTATCTGTGTTGGAAGAACATCATCAACTCTACATTTTTGGACAAACCAGAAACCAGGAAAATATTTTCCATGTTTTTTTGTTTTCTTTATTGAAATCAGCAGTGTTGTTTTCCATTAGTTTGTGCTTTTATTGTTCCATGAGCACCAGCTGGCAGTGGTGCAGCAGTAATCTCCCAGATGATGACTTCTCTATAAAAATAACAGTTTAGAAAAGTAATTTCTACATTTGTTTTGTAGTGAAGAGCAGAAATAAGTGTACTCCTTTGTGAAAAAGAGATGTATTTTGTGTTCAATCAGGCCTAAAAAGGGAGAAGCCAGGGCTGTTTTAAAGAAAGAACTTTAAAATAAACATAGTGATGATTTATTTTAACAGTGAGAAAACAGACCAGGTTTAATATATAAATGATTGACAATAGAAGAAATAAAAACACAAGAGTATTAGCGTTACGAACATACCTTTTAGAGTGCACATCATTTGATTAAATGCTATTAATCATTTTTCTAACAGTGTGTGTCACTTTCTGAAGGAGGGGAATCAATCTGTTTTCTGCCTCAACTCTTCAATCGTCACTCAGCTGCATCACAAACACTGAGGTGAGCCTGAGGTCGAATACTACATGTTAGAATAAATCTGTCTGCATGTGACACTCCTCACTGAGCCAGTTTCTCTGCGGAGAGGGAAACTCACCTCAGGGGCTCTGAATATAAAGATGAGCTGACAGTTTCAGACTCTCAGACCAAGTCTAATGCAAACTCCGTCACCTTTTATAAACGCTGATCTAAAAGGGCTTTAGTTCAAATTCCAAAATCATTTTTCCCTTTCCTGTATTTTCACTGACTGGGATTTTATTGGCAGAGATTTTGAGACATCTGTCACTGAAACGTAAAAAACACAAGTGGATGGAAATCTGTTCATGGTGCTCGAATTTTTAAAAATGGAAACAGCAACATGTCTTTCCAGAAATAGTGTCGCAGTTTCTCCGATGTAAATAACAGTTCATATGATAATTCATGATTTTCAAAGCTTGTTTTGAGAACTAATAACTGTTCGCAGCCAATTTGTGGATAATCCTGAATTGCTGGGACACTGCTGAAATTAATTTTTCAATGCTCTTGAGCACCACATCCTCCATTTCTCTCTATTTTATTGTGATGGCAGCAGAAGTCTTGGCAGCAGATGTCTAAAAACCTTGACAAATAAAACCAAAACCATCCTGTTCTGCTGCTCTGAATCTTTTGTCTGTGCTCTCTCAAATGTGGAGTTTCAGGCCGACAGGGTACTGTCCATTGTTCGAAAACCCCAGTAGTCCAAAAAATGTCCCATTGGACTGAAAGCCCCTTTGTCTGACAGCGTGTTCACATCCACACCAAAAATGGCAGCTATAATGAAAACGATGTGAGTAATCTTCTGTAAACGTGGACACTTGGCGTGTCCCCGCTGTGTCTGTGAAAATGTCTTTTTATGACCTGTTACTGCTGTATGTTGCACAGGGAAACAAAAAGAAGCCATAAGATGGGAGAACATTGAAGAATCCAACACTCTGTTACAAAAGTTGTCATCTTTTGAAGACAAAGTCATACTTTCATATGAGTCTAAATTAATTTGATGGCATCCAGGTGATCGTCAAAGTAAGAACCTGACATACTTCACAGACTCCATCAGCACCAAGTGATGAAATGACATTTTTATGTGTAATTTTCAGCCTATTATTATGTTTTACAAGTGTTCAGTAAGTTGTAGGCTATACCCTGTGAGTTTGGCTGTCAGTGGGGATGTAACAACACCAAAGTCTCAGTACGATAATACCACGATAAAAAGTCCATGATACGATATTTATCACGATATAAAAAAACAAGAAAAATTATGACAAAAATGTCCTTTATTAAAAAATAATGATCCCAAAGATATCATTCATCACTGTCAATGTCATTACAGTTGTGGTGTGGATACTGCTGTCCACTTGAGTTGGAGTGATTTTTAAAACAATATATTCATAATTATTGTTATAGTTATCGTTCTTGGCGGGGACAGTCATTTATCCCAAAAACAAATGCCCATTACCCCAAAAATACGCACTCTCCCTGCAGCTGTGAGATCAGTTACTGCTGGCCCTCTCCATGGTGCTGAATCGGGGATAATCATTGATTCGTAACCTTTCTGGCCTCGGGGTTAGGGCATGAGTGAGAGTAAGAGTGTGTGTTTTTGGAGCAATGGGTCTTCATAGCATTGACTGCTTGTTTTTCATGATAACAGGCTGTAAGAAAAACTGACTTCCAATCCAATCGGACATTTTTGAGCATCAGCACAATGGCATGGTGCCAAATTAAAAGCCCCCAGCTTTTGTTTTGTGCTCTCTCGCGTCTTTTCTTTTCAATATACTTCCACAATGTTTGCATTTTAATTACACTCTGTATATAAATATACTATCTTTAGGGACTGCTTTTGGATGGATTTTTTTTTTTAAAGCAAAACAATTCAGTTAATTAACTGTATTGTGCTGCTTTAAAATGCACATTTATCCTAAAATGGAACACTGATCAAAGCCAAAAGGCTAAAACATCTGTACCCATGGTTAAAATGAGCTGAATGTCATTATCATCTCATTTTGTTCATCTGTTTGAGTGCGAATCATTAACTTGTTTGGCACTTTGGGAACAAACTCTTCCACTGAGTGTGCAATGATGATAGAAAAACTATAAATAGAGTCAAAAATATTCCCAATTTCCAGATGCAACTGTGCTTTTCAAGGACCTCGAGGTCACTGATGCTCTCCTGATGTAATGAGACTATTGGTGCAAACGAAGTTGAAGATTTGCTTACCGCTAGCAGTCCAATTAGCCATCCTGTTCTCTTTGAAGAACTATACGCTCACTGTGGTGACTAACGGTGGATAGAGGCTCCCAGGATGATGAGGAACTACGCGGGCACTTTGGTGAATTCATGCAACATTACACGGCTAATAGAGTTTGCATAATGTTAATGCATGCAATGAGCCATTCCCATAGCAAGTCAATTATACACTGACATTAATGAGGATAATGTGTGCTGGGAGGAGGCTCTGTTCTTTGTCTAAGCAAGAGAAATAAGCATTTATATAGGTCAGCACTGGCTATATGAAGCATTGTTCCCACTGGATTTGGTTGGAATTACTTTACATTTGCATACAAACAATAGTTCTTATTGTTTCGGCACAGATTACTGAAGCTACAATTGACAATAGAGAATAGCAGCACAGCCGAGGAAGCAGTTTCAGGTCCAGGACGGCTGCAAAATATCACTGACTGATGATACAAATATGGGTCCAAATTACCTGAACAACAACAAGTCACTGATTTCAGTTTAAATATTCTGATAACTACCCTTCCTGCTTCTCACAGGAGTCAGCCAAGTACTGTTGTGTGTTTGCTGCAGCCACACAAATGTGATTTTCTGTGATAGCTGGTCAAGGACGCAGAATTAGAAAGGATAAAAGGTTGATTTGTAGGTGGAATTCATTTATAAAACTCATCTGACCTTTAAGATCAAGGCTGTTTAATGATAACGGTTTGCCTGGTGGTATATTTTTCTTTACAAAAATGTCTGTGAGGGCAGAAATAAACTGATCTGTTTGGTCTAGTGTGGAAGATTCACATGAATTTATTGATTTATTCAGAAGTAGGTTTTCATTGGTGTTTTTGTTACCTTAGAATGAGCTGTTTATATCTACAAAGGGAGCAGGTTCCATGGAGGCCACCATGTTACACCGTCATGTTCCTACAGAGGCCCAGAACAGACAAACCAGTATCAGCTCTAGATACAGGCTTTCGCTTTTTGCACGAGTTTTGCAGCCACTGTAGGTTGTCCTACACCAGGATAACAAACAGGATACAGGATACAGGATAACAAACTAGTCAAAGTAAAAGAAACAGTTTTTCATTTATTCATATTTGTTAAGTTAATGATCTTCTGAAACTATCCAGCTAGTCGCTAACTAGCCTGTCTCACCATGGCTCTTACATTTAGTTTCATCCTTCTTCACCGGACATGAGCCCAATTAATTCAGTGCTGCCAACTGGAAAGAAGTTACTTAGAAAGTTGCTTTAAGCCATGAATTCTTTATATAGTTCCTTTTCACAGCAGATATTTTTACATATTTGGAGGTCAGGCGTAATCAATAATATAGATCTTCAACTCAAAAAAACATGCAGTTATTTCTATGCAGTATGAACGTTTTATTTTTATCTATTATTTCAATATCTCTGCATACTGGGGTCCCTAAACAGTATTTGAGTATCATGTCATTGTAGTGAGACCACTTTTGAAACATGATCTCACTGTCATAAAGAGACCTACAGTGACCTCTGGGAAAATCAGAGCCTCGTGAAACTTTACAACAAACTAGAGACCTAAAGCATTCAAAGGATGTGTGACTTTCTGAGGTATATTGACAATAAGGGGGTCTTTGAGAAATCCACAGGACAGAAGTGCACACCATCCAGTTGTTTTTTCTATAGTTTTCCTCAAGGTCTTGCTGTCTTAATGTGGTATTTTGGAAGGATTTTTCATCATTTATGAGACATTATAGAGCATGGGAACGTCCAGCGTATATTTAAAACAGATTTATGACTCGAAAAATGTGACACACAGTGCTGCATTATAATTAATTCAGGTTCCCAGCTTTCAGATGAGATATACTACATCTATATGTGTCCCAACTGTTGACCTGCTACATCAACTCTAAGAACGCTGCCTCTAAAAATGGTGTAAAATGGTAAAAAATAAGTGTATGGTGGTGGGGGGTTGGAAGAAAAGAGGTTAATAAGTTCCACTGTCCTGCTACTGGGTGTACTGGCTCTCTGTCATGGCTAACTAGGACACTTAAATGGAATGAAGCCATTAAAGTTTTTATTTATACCTGTGCTTTTCCCTCTATAGCAAGCCAAAATGTCTGCCAATAAAAAGACTGAACCGAGCAGCAACTAGCACAACCACCAACAGAGAGGTGTTCGATGCTGCCAAACTGTCCTTTTTATGTTAACGGTGCAGTAATTAACGTCCTGCTGTTACAATACATTTATTGTTATTATAGCAGCAAAATAACACAGTTATTTGTCCTCTTTGAGGACAATAACTTGCAGGCAATATTTTTACTGCACTGGTGAGTGTTTGGACTGTAGTTTACAGCCGTTTTTCAAATGGATTCCAATTTCACAAACAAGTTGCTCTGGATGACAACTTGCACATTTGTGCTCAATGACAAATGTGGCCACTGCAGCACTCGCATGCAGGAACAGACAGGAGAATGCACGCACATCTAAACCAAAAGAAGGCAGGTGATGAACCGAAAGTGAGCAAATAAACAAGCTCACACACTGCAGGCCTCCAACGTGCACTTACTTAATGCACCAAAGAAGTGAGGTTTCGTGCCACGATCAGTCTCTCCAGGATTGTGGCAGTCTACAATGCCTCATCTCATGGGAGCTTTTCCCAAAAAATTGTGATGCATGTTGTGATGTTTTTGAAATTGTGGGAGCAAGTGCAAATTGCAAGGAAAAGTTGTGATTTTTTTGTACAATTCATTAAAAATCAAAGGCTTGTTCCAGGGAATAAAACCACACACACGGTTCTGAGTGTTCTACCAAAAAGCCTCTAACAGAATATGCTTTATTTGTAACTGAAGAAGTGCACCAGGAGTTATTCCACAAAGAAGCAAAATCTTTTTGGAGCTCAAACTCAGTCAAAACAGCTAGTACAAAGTTATGAAATACAGAAGTGCAGAGAGCATTGGTAAATGTCAATAACAATGACAGACCTTGAGTTCTTCTTAGTACCCGTGACAACACTAAAAAACAACATTGATACAGAAAATAATAAAACTCCTGTGATTGGCAGAATACATGGGGATTGGTTGATTTTGCGTTGTTGTGATCGCAACTTCCTGGAGGGACTGCACAACGTTCTTCATCAGACTCTCACTGCAGAACTGTTGTCAGTCACATGTACAAGAAATAAAGGTTGCAGGAGCTTAAAAAGACACATTTAGCAACAAAGTTGGCCAGAAAGACACAGATTTTGGTTCCCTCAGCCACTTAGATTATTTCTACCTGTAACCCAATTATGCTCACAAATAAATAACCAACCCCTGTTACAGACAGGGCGTCTGCAAGGCAACGTGAATGTTGCTTCCAAGCGTTCAATCACTGCATCAAATTTCCCAGCTTGAGCATTTATGTGCATGACTTATCATATCTATCACCTTTAACAGCCACTGCGCAATTGCCCTTGAGCAAGGCCATTTTACCATCAATTTATCAAGGGAAAAGATGTTGTGTCCGACAATAAAGAGCTATAACCATGACTATATGAATGTGTGTAATTCTGTGAAAGCAGCAGAACCATTTTTCTTCAATTTAAGGAAGATATTCTTTTTCACGTAGGAAAGTTTGATCAGAGGTTTGTGGTAAACCTCGACATTTATCTCACCGTCAGGAGGTAAAATACTCTTCAAAACATCAGACACGAGTCAAGCAAATTAACAGCACCATGAAAGTGCTTAATTAGACTCAATAACTAATTATCTGGCTGCATAAATGATAACCAGGACATTAAATAAGCCAATAAGCCAAAATAAATAAAAATTAACATCAAAGTAAAACAGCTTCCGTCAGGATTTCCATTCTATCATATTCTCATCTTAATGAGAAACGATGAGTGACTGCTCATCAGCTCCCAGCCGTCACAGAGGATCACACAGAAATTAATGTCCCGTCATTCATTTGGCCCCTTCTTGACGTCGCCCTGTGAAAAGCCCGTCAAGCTAATCAGCTCAGACAGGATGCATCACGTCGAGGTTTGATGATATGAGCAGATTAAAACTGGATTAAATTCCTCCTGAGGTGAGGGAGAGCAAACGCAGCACAGCAGCTCAACAGTCACAGGCGCAGCCTTGTCTAAACTAATGCGGTGCAGTGGAGAGGAGTGCAGCCTGATGTGCTGCAGTGTCTTGTACTTTACGCACACCTGATCCAATTAACATGAGACTGTGGAGCTCTTAATTAAATCAGCTGTTGTTTAAGTAAAACCCTGCACGATGAAGGAGACAGTTATTCGTATCTGACAACCCTGAAGACCTGAGTGAAGACGAGTGAAATGTTAAACTAAAGTTAAAGAACCAGCCTGACATATTTAACCCCACAGGAGACAAGTTTTCCAGATTTATGTCCAACACAGTCCTCCACCAAAGCCAAATGCCCCATCTTACAATGTTTAAAAAAAGAGAAAAATAATTTGTGTATCTGCCCTGTGATTCAGATCCGCTTCAAACTTTAATGGATTCTTCTTTGGGCCAAGTTACACCCTTCTACCAAGTTTCATGAAAATCAGGCCAGGAGTTTTTCCATAATCGCTGCTGACAAGCAGAACAGCAATGAGAACATAACCTCATTAAGAGCAAGATATTAAGACATTAATTTAAGTAATGTGGCATTACGACGACATAAAAATGCTCCAATATAATTTAAGTCTCAAACTAAACATTTTACAACACAAAGTACATAAATACACTTACAGATAAACATATTATTGGATTTACTGAACATAACCATGTATAAATTTATAATATTAGTGCTGATTGAAGAGGAGCCACTTTATCATCATCATCTTCACATTTTATAAGCAGGGTTAGGAGGGTTATTTTAGAAAACCTTATTAATCTTATCAATTACCGGTTAAAAAATGTAGTCAGTAACATAATCCAAGTATCACAATATTAAAGTAATATAACTTCATTACTTTTTGATTACCTCTAACATTAGTGGTTTGTCTGTGTAGCAAACCTTGGCAGTAGATTTCTGTAGCAAACGTTAGCAGCTGGTCTGTGTAGTTAACATTTGCAGTTGGTCTGTGTAGCAAACGTTAGCAGTTGGTCTGTTAGTTAACGTTAGCTGATGGTCTATGTAGCAAACGTTAGCAGCTGGTCTGTTAGTTAACGTTAGCAGTTGGTCTGTGTAGTTAACAATAGTAGCTGGTCGGCATAATTAACATTAGCAGTCGGTCTGTTAGTTAACGTTAACGGTTGGTCTGTGTAGCCAAAGTTAACGGTTGGTCTGTGTAGCTAACATTAGCGGCTGGTTTGCGTAGTCAGTGTTGTTGGTCTGTGAAGTTAACGTTAGCAGTTGGTCCGTGTTAAGACACGATCATGGTGAAATCTCCAGGGTGGAAACATTTTTTTTAAGGAAAATGAATTGAAGGCCAGAGTCGTGTTGAGACTTGTTTAGTGTTGTAATGTGTGTGCACTGCACATGGTAGTACACTGTTCTTTATTTTAAAATGGAGTAGAATAAGATTACCTTTTGTTTGTATCCTAATTACATAATCCATGTAATCCATTACTCCCAAAGCCTGTTTATACGTTGATCATATGTTGAGCATAAAA
>JAJHUR010094603.1:6486-20695 GCA_027495735.1 Lutjanus campechanus | reverse complement strand
TTATGGCGGCTTCTCACATTAAAACATCTGAACCCCAACATCTTGGAGCAGCGCACTGCTCTCGATCGTGTCTAGAAGGGAACCCTTTATTTACAAAACTCTCGCGGGATTCGTTTCTGATAAAATCAAACTCGCGCGATCTTTTGCGGGTCTAGGGTTCCCTTCTAAACACGACTCTCTCTGTGTCTCTGTAAAACTAATGACAGCAGACTGTCTGTGAACATCATGATGTTACTCTGCAGTGTTTCTCACACACACTTGTGTGGACATTCAGGTATAGTTTGTGACCAATTTTGGCATTTTTATTTATTTTTTTAATCAGTCCGAGAGGACGACGGCATCCGCTGGTTGGTGTCGTTCAGCATCACGGTTAGTTGCGATTGTTTTAATAAACTCTCCTCAACATGCAGTTTCTCTGCTGCTGTGAAAACTGAATCGCGGGTAAATTACATGGAAAAACAAAACAAAACGCGAGTTGGGTTTTGGGGCGACTTTACAACATCTTATTGATGAAGAAAGTCAATAGATGAGACAGACAGGGTGAGAGAAACACACTGGAGTCTGTGTGTGCGTACTGCATGGAGAAGCTGTATTGGCACATAGAGGACAGGCGCTGCAGCCAATAAATTACATCAGAACTTAAACGTCGGAACTTATTAATACTCTGGTCTTGAATAATGTAACCGTTTAATACCGAATTTCAGTACCCACACCTATGTACGAAACACAGTGCGCTCAAAATCCCGGGTCCGTATAGGACGGCGTCTGGGTCCGGACTCGGACCGCGGTCCGCCATTTGGTGACCCCTGGTCTAGTATCTAGCCCAAAAGTGGCAAAAAAGTCATTTTGTACATATTTTGGGTATTTTTAAATGGTATTTCAGAGTTTGTCTTTTCCTGGAAAACAATTAAAAACAGCTGATGACTTATCCTGTACTCAGGGGAATATGCTAAATTTTCTCACTTATTACGTTGCCTGAGTCAAGTCATATCAAAGTAAAATTTTATTTGTATAGCCTAATATCGCAAATAACAATTTGCCTAAGGGGGCTTTACAATCTGTATAGGGCGTGACATCCCCCGTCCTGTAGAGCCTTGAAAGAATAAGGAAACAAAAATGAAAGAAACCTCAGGGACAGCCACAGAGAAGGGATCCCTCCCAGGATGGACAGATATGCAAAGATGCTGCGTGTACCAAACAGAACTGCAAAATCACAAAAATACAGTATTTGAAAACAGAGTTTGTAATACATAGAATTATAATACAATATATGAAGTCCAGAAGGATGACAAACAATGTCCTGTGCTGCCTGTTGGACTGGAGCCATACAACCTCCTCTCCACAATGGATGTCACCAATTGGACCCAAGCATGGAAGGAGAATACATCCATTCTCTGGAGCAGACTGAAGTGTTTCTTGGGAGCAGGCCTCACTGTACAAAAGCACAACTTTATAACTTTATCCACTGATTTGGGTGAAACTGATTGAGCGAAAATATTTTCAGGTTTCTCCTCTGATGTATTCAGCTTCTCGGTTTCATTTACAGAGTTTCCTGAAGGACAGATAGCTTTAGCACCTTACTTGTTGCTCTGCAGCCTCCCAGTGAACACAGCCGGTCACTGCGACAAATACAGCATCCATGACCAACAGGGAACACAGCACCAAAGTCGTTTAGAGTCTCCTGATGGAGAGATAGCTTTACCTGTTGCTAACCACTAACTGCCATTAGCTCAGTTACACGACTCAGCCCCGGGGTTCCTTGGGAAAGACTTTGCAAGAAAACCCCATCGGTCCTGTAGCCTGTTCCCTGTCATTATACTGGTCATGTTCACTGGGGGCTCTCAGTCAGGGATGAGTCAGCTAATATGGCTGCTCTCCCTTCTACATTCATGGACCACTTCAGCTACATGGTGAGGGGGCATAACGCACAGTGCTGTTGGCTACTGTAAACGCCAATCATTGTTTGCGAGTCCCTCCGTGGCTCCCTGTTTTACAGGAAACACGTAAGCAATAAGCACTCTGCTAGCTGTTTCATGGGAACTTAAAGTTCCTCAACACCAATTACCTGTCCATCGGCAGTCATGTTTACTGCCACAGTGTCCTTGAGCAACACAGCGAACCTTTAAGGTGTTCTGGATAATAGTGTCGGCTAACTGTAAATGGTAAGCCATGAATCTACTACAACAGTTTCATTGCAACAAAGACATCTGTCCAAATGAATTGATTTGGACCACAGCCCATGCTCCTACGCTATATGATCCGGCTGAATATTGAAGTCATAACCCTTTTATAACAGTGCTTGGCAGAGCAGCCTTTTAGAGGTTTGATGCTGAGTGCCCTTGACATCCCTCCTACGCCGGCCTAGGCAGTGTCGGCCACGCTCCAAGACCGGGCTCAGGAAAGTCTCCCCAGGACTGTCACCTTGTCTGGAAAGCTCTCTCCCTGTTCCTCTCTGTGGCTCTTTGTCTATCCATCTTCAGCTGTCACTCTGTCTTCCGCTCCCTCATTTTCACTCTCATTGTCTCCTCCTCTTTCCATCATCCTCCCATCTCTTCCTTCAGCAGAGTATGACAGTCACTTCAATTGTCCTCTCTGCACCTCATCTCACTGTCTAGGGAGAGACATGGTACTAGAGAGCACAGCACAACACACACACACACACCCACACATGCACATACACATACACCCACACACACGTATCTCTGACTCTCAGGAGGGAGTGCAGCAGGCAGGAGTGGAGATACATAGGTGCCACAGTAGTGTAACTCAGTGGAGTAGGAGTGGGTGAGCAGATTAAGCAGGAGACACACACATACACATACACTCTTAGAAATAAAAGTGCCAACTAGATACATATAGGGTTCTTCGACTTATCCTTGTTGAATAACACTTTGTGGTCCACTTGGAACCTTTTCAGAGAGTTTTACCTAGAACCATCTGTGAAAGATTCCACCCAGCACCCCATGTGAGAATTTCTACAGCGAATCCTACTATGGTGGAATAGTTCCACCATGAACCCTCTTTGGGCTCTTTTACCCTCAATTAGTTCTGGTTCTTTAAACAGTTCAATTCAAGATTCTTGGAACCGTTGTGTTATCGAGAAAATCAGCCCGTGTCTCCTCCACTCTTTTGAGCAGAACCACTGTAATCAAGGATGCATCAAGACAGGGTGTTGCACAATCTAGAAAGTGACATACCCATTTTGGTTCCCAAGGAAAACCTGCACTTTTTTCCAGCAGGTTCTGAACCAATTTATTTTTGGTTAAAATGCTCAGAACTGTTCAAAATAAAGTGCGTGAACCAGAACTGTGGTTACATGGTGGAAAAGGCGAGTCTGGGTGTCAGATCCAGAACCTTCCCATCTTCTGAGGGTGCTAACAATTTATATTCCAATGTTTTCCAAGCTGAGGAAATATATTTGAACACCCATGCTTTCAACAATCCTTGAAGAACTCTTTCTTGCGTACAAGCAGCCTTTGATGAACCCTTTCTCCTTTCTCCTTTCTAAAATAAAAAAGTGGTTCTGGGTAAAACCTCAGCCCTTCAGGAGGAACCTTTGTGGAACCCTTATTTCTCAGAGTGCACACACATCATTGTGTGCCGAGCTGCCAGTGACAGAGAGGAGCTGACAAGCCTGCTGATTGTGGGAGTGAAGTGTAAGGTGGTGACAGGTTCTTGTCAGAGCAACCCAGGTCAAACCTCCCGCTCCATGTCTCCAGCGGTGTGTGTGCGAGTATTTGTGTGTGTGTGTGTGTGTGTGTGTGTGTGTGTGTGTGTGTGTGTGTGTGTGTGTGTGTGCGCACAGTCAGTTCACCACCAGCCCTTTGGGAAGCAAGAGAAGACAGCTGCTCATCCGTCTCTCAGCAGGTCTCAGATCTGCTGACTGTCACTGTTCACTTGTTTGTTTACAATCAGCACCATCAGCAGCTGGTCTGAAATCCGTCTGCTGTCACACGGTACACAGAACATCATGAGCACAGCTTGCCCGGTGTCTGCCCAGCCTCATTAGGTGTAGTCACCGCTGGGCTGGCTCAACACTGGAGCTCACACTTGTTTAAAGTCACAACTGTACAGAAACTCAGCACTTTTTTTTCCATCCATAAGCACTTTTTCAAGAGCCCCGAGTCACTTGGCCCCTCAGGGAGGCAGTAGCCTGAAGGAGAAGCGAACTTGTGATTTGAAGGTTTCTGGTTTGAATCCCTGCCCAAGGTAAGGAAATAGAAGCAGGGGAGGAGAATGGAGACATATTGTCTTCTCTCTATTTTACCTTCTTAACTTGAACTTCACCTGCCCCTGAGCAAGCCCCCTGTTGCTGCAGTAGAGTTGTTAAATAGACAGTGGTGACATAATATGGCTATACTGGGTAGCTCATGTACAGAGAGTGGAGAAATGTAAATGCTTTCAACTAAATGGCTTGATGAGTATAAAAATGACGTGAATAATATGCTAGGACTTTTGCATTCCCCAGAAGTCAACCTAAGTGATCACCTATGGGAGTGATGTGTTAGACAGTGCTGTCCTCCACAAATGAGAGAATATCTTTTGGACGAATGGTGCTCATCTCTCCAGTAGTGCTACAGACAATGAACTGAAACTGCTCTGATGACTCCTGATGGAAGAACATCTTGCTAAGACAGTATTCATAAGGAGCGCTATTGCATGCACCTCCTCCCTTATAGTTTACAGTACGTGTTGTGTAGTAATCATCTTGTGCGAGGATCTGTGGCGTGAGCTGATGTGAACTAAGCTTTGATCAAACAATATTGTCTGTTTCTCAACTAAAATGTTTCCAAAAACATGTTTTAGTGTACCGTTTATCTGTAATATGAAAAAGATTGTGACCAAGTATAGCTGCCATTCTGTGTCTTGCTTAAAATGAACCAAGCACTGCTACGTCACACATTTCATTACTCTAATTGGTTATAGGTCAGTTGTTGGTCTGTCCAATTGCCTCTAGATTTTGGCCTGCGTGCATTGATAATGTCCCTTGGAAATCAAAAGTTAACTTAGGCATTCCAGACTAAATTCATAAATAAATAATATTTCTTGATGTAAATATAGAATTACTAACTAAAATAACTAAAAGCATATAAATATCAACCTTCAGATTGCAATACAAAGTTTCTTCCAAAAACACTGTTCAAGTCTGAGATAATTACTGTTAACAATGTTCACGCTGTAGCCCGTAGGTCTTTGATAAAGTCATTCTGCCTGGTAGTCTAAACAGAATAGATCACAAGAGATTATAAAACTTACAAGTAGGAGAATCATTATAGCTAATTGTCAATAAACTTAGCTTAAGACACGTTTTCCTTCATTTTTTTCCCCATCTGTGTGTGGGCAGTGTAACCTTCCCTTAATGAGGAAAAATATGATAGAGAGTAAAGTAATTCAAAGAAAGAACTTGCAGTGTTTTGAGTATGAAGTTATAATTATACTATGTGGGCACAGATCCTATTATTTCAAATTTTGCAAGATGTATGACCCCTTCTTCTCATATATGAGGGCTAGATTTCCCAGAAATCCCTGAGTGATTGATCAGGTATTTTACCTACATTTAATTGTGACATGATGACACACAGCAGACCAACCAACTATTACTTTGCTTTTAGTTTTCAATATTTTCATTCTTATTATGCATATATATATGTATATATATTTTTATTCATTTGTCCTTAGTTTTGAATTCTGCTTATAGCTTATATATTATAACCCTTTTGTCATAATATTGTGACTTTTGTCTTGTTAAATTATGACATTATTGTCATACATTCTTACCGTTTTGTAAAATAAAATAGGATATAATAGAGTTCTGTGTGTGTGACATGGAGCAATGTCATCTGTCAGTTACAGCACAGGAAAATGGAGATGTCTTTTTGCAAGATACAAGTGATTTACAAGCGATTATACAGGTGCTACATCCAGTAACTAAATAGAGCTGATAGAGTCATGGTCATGTGGAGTGATGAGTGCATGTGACAAAGGGAGAGCCTTGGCCTACTGGCAACACATCTCATCACATGCACACACACACTCACATCCTTGTACTTCCAACTTTATGTGCACCTTCAGACAGCATTTATCCCCGGAGTCAAACCTCAAACCTTACATGGAGAGACGCATCATAATTCTGACTTTATCTCACTGTCAGTCAGGTTCTAACATGAGGAGGTGTGGGTGTAGATTTGTGTCTTGTGTGTGCATGATGGAGAAAGGAAAGGAGAGAGCGCAGATAAAAACACTGATAAAGGGCTAAGCACTGATACTCTGGGCCTGACCTTGCTCTCCTTGCTAGACATAAAGCCTCTTCTCCCATGGCAAACACAAGCCCATTGAATCTATCCAGACGGTAATGAGAAGTCTCCCCACAACAATGGGCTGGATCCGTTTATCGGCCAAGTAGAAGAGAAAGCCGACAACCCAACTACCCTTCGTGGGAATTCAATCACTAAAGCCTATTCTGTTTTATCAACAATTAATCTCCTTTAAAAACCTCAGACTTGAATAGGATAAGCAACCAAACAGCATACAGCGCTATACAATGTGCGGCCACACCGAGAGAAACCACACGGAAGCAGCCTCAAACAACAAACACAAAGCCGTGAGAATAAGGAGAAGAAGAGAGTGGGAAAATGAGATAGAGAGAGGAATGACAGCGTTCAGAAAAACAGACTGCTGCATCGCTCCGCTGTGCGTATCATTTCTTCGGCTCAAGAAGCGGCAAATAAACAGCCGTCTTGTTTTTGGCTCCAACACCTGTGTTATTTCTGCACCGCCAGCAGCAGTGGCAGCAAATGGCTTGTGAATAGAAAGTGGAAGTTCTCCTTTTGTCCTCAGCCTGCTGAGAAGATATTGTTCATGTAGGATTTCGTCTCAGATATACAGAAATTGCTGCCAAGTGTAATGGGACATTAGAACTCAGGCAATAAAACAGAGCACTTTAACAAGAGGAATCGCATGAAGATATTTTTGGTGCTTTCATTTCAAGGGAATTAAGACTGTGATTTTTCCTAAACTACCAGGGAGGAGAAATGTTTAAGATGTATTTTTATGATGATATTTGAACTTAGTGTGCTGTATTCCTTTAAAGGTAGAGTCAGTAAGATTTGTCCAAGCTCTTCGTAAATACATCAAGACATGAGGAAAAATAAGGATTTACAGGCAGAGGGCAGGTTTTCTGCAGGTATGGCTACCACCACACACCTCTAATGGGTCATAAGTGATGATTGAAAGGGATTATGTAATATGAGTCAACCCATTGTTACATATAAATTAATACAAATGTTGCAGGTTATACCTTTAAGATAGCAGTATTGAGCCACAGCACTTTATAACAAGAGGATTTGCACAAGGATATTATTGGTGCTTTTATTTCAAAGGAATTAAGAAAGTGATTTTTCCTAAACTGCCAGAGAGGAGGAAAGTATTTTTATGCTGTAAAATGATATTTGTCATTTAAAACCAGCACCTGGCAGAGTGAAATCGCATGTATTTGAGCTTGCAGTGCAGTATTCCTTTAAGATAACAGTGTTGAGCCCTGTAGACGGACATTTGTATATTGCACAGCGTGCTTGATTTTGGCAACACACTGTCAGTAGAGTCATAAGTGAGCTTAAGTTTCATTTAGTTTCTCAGCTCAGTCATTTTGTCATTATCTCCACCGTGAGGAATGTGTTCATGAGGATAGTTACTCGGTAATTATGCCTTGACCCATCATTTAAATAACGCCGGCTCTTGACAGGTAGATAGCTGCCATGTGGCTGTGTGACATAAAGCGGGGACCAAACACCAATGCACTTGTGCTCAAACACACACATACACACAGAGCAGAAGGGATGGGTATGTGCATGTATACAAACACTAGCACACACACTGTCACACACGTGCAGACAAAAGAAAATAAATGTCGTAGGGTCTTTTATGCTTCTCAACTCTGAAGTTTCTCAAATCAGCTGCTTAACATAAATTAGCATTTGCAAAATAAATGTAATGTTTCGCGCTGTGGTAAAGTGATGCTGATGAATGATGCATGAGGATATGCAAATGAGCGCCATCCAGTTGCCAGCTGAAGTTGCTGGTTTGTGATTCACTTCCCTCACCCCTCCGCCTCCTCTGCCTCTCTCTCTATCTCCCCTCTCCGGTACCCTCTCCTGCTTTGGGAGGAGGGGGGGGGGACATGCGTGCATGTACTGTTCTGGACCTGCAGAGGTTGTGTTGGTGCTCCCATCCCACTGCTGTCCCTCATTCTAGAGTACTTTAATTGACATGGAAAACTTGCAGTTGTTCACAGAAACTTGCCAGTACAATGCAAATCAGTATCCAGCAGGCATTTGTAGAAGTGTGCTTCTTCCAGGCCCCTCAACTCTTCCCAACTCACTTACAAAAGCCTGCTGTTGCATATCCCAAAGGCCGCGGGGCTTTCAGCAGTATAATGTGTGGAAAAAGACAGCAATTATATGCACTGTTTTCAGCATGGCTAGCACCAGGCTGCATGGCAAATTAGAGAATGGCAGTTAAACAATTTGAGGTGAAAAAGAGGGGGTGAAAGGTGGGTTTAAATAGCAGTTTTATATATATTATTTTAAATACTTATATTGATGTGCTGTAACTGCTTAGCAATAAGAATGTGCTATACACTACAAGTTTTGCAGTCTGGTTAGTCAAAATCTTTGACTTTTCCATCTAGTTCTTCAACAAATTTCACAAGCTTTCAAAAGATAATGGCCAGAGAGACAAGCTGGCTGAAGTGCTTCATTTAGCCCATCACTTCTCAACTGCAGGCAGCTGTAATGCAGGTTACTGTGTAACTAAATTATTCACAGATGTTTCCTGTAATTCTCAATTACATGGTCTCCATTTACAGTATGCTTTTGGAGCAGAGTGTTTTTTTTCCCATGTATCTCTGACTCTAAGGGATTATACCCATATTGTTTCAAACTCCCACATCACAGGTTTTACTTTTCAACAGCTCCTTAAACAATGCTTCTAAAAAAAAAAAAAAAAAGGAGAAGAAGAAATGGTTTCCAATCACCAAGCAGCTCAGCAAAGGTAATTTAGTTAGGATTTTTTGCAGGCAGGGTATACAGTTCTCTCTGATACTCATGAAATAGTTTCATTCTAAAATTAGATTCACAGCCCCTAAAATTGGATACCTCTTGCAAAACAAATAACAAGCACAAAAGTAGGACAAATTATGACACTAAGCATTTTCATTGCGTAATGATAGCTGCATCCAAGTGATGACACGCAGTAAAGTATTTATATTTTAGAGAAAGATGAATTTCAGTTTATATTTTTGACAGGAGTGTGCTTTATCTCCTGAAACTTCACAGTTCAGTGGTCCAAAACAACTTCTGCGACCACAACTTTTTACTACAGTTAATACTATTCTCTTAGAGTAGAAAATAGAAAATGCATTTTGCCACCCATTCCCTCCGTGTTCTTCATCGTGAATTCTATTGTTAGAGTAGCTCAAGGCTACTGACACTTGCGTGCCCCCCACTCCAAATATATCAGGAGAAAAGTTGGAGAAAGACTTCCAAACATTTAAATTTAATCAAAAAAATAAATAAATAAAAAAAACATGCAACAAACACACTGCTGTTTGGCAGGAAGTCAAAGTCTGTGACCTGTATTCACAGATTTACAGGTGGAAGAGGCAGCGTATGTGTGTGTGTTCGCGGGCCTATGAGAATGTGTGAGTGAGAAAAAGGGAGAACAAATGTAAAAAAGACAGCTTGGTACTGCCAAAAAAAGTCCTCGGTCTCAACAGAGTTTCAAAGTCAAGAATGTCAATCCATCTGTCTCTCTGTCTGTCTGTCTGTCTGTCTATCTATCTGAACAATTTAATCTTTTTTCATCATGGCTGGCAACATTTGCGATCAATATAGAGTTTGTTATGGGTTTTTGATGACAAAAATAGCGGGGAGCTCGGCTCACTTCAGTTTTAGGCAGCTAACAGTTAGCTCTGCAGTTATCAAATGTAACTGAAAGCCAGCTAGCAAACAGAGTTCTTTAAATCTCCTTAAACTTTTAAACGCATGATTTCATCGTTTTAAAGCTATAGTATGTAACATTCCCATTAAAATATCTAAAAAGGCATATGTGTATGTTTTATATTTTGTGGAGTTGTGTACTTGCATTATCTCAAATGTTTCCAACACAGTTCAAACAGAGAAATTCATAATTTATTCAAAGTAACAGTGCATTCCCTGCTAACCATTGCTAGCTAGTTGATAGTTGCTATTACGTCCAGGAAAATACGAGATGCATCACTTTAATATTACCTCGTCCATGAACGTGATTTCTGAGTCAGATAGATTAGCATCAGCTATACAGTAGATGTTTAACAGCGAAGACAACAACTCCCACACTATTTCATGTCATCAAATTGTGTGCTTTGTGTTACGGTTTTTCGCTTTGGCTCAATTCTCAAATGAGAAAAAAAAAATTCAAAACAGAAAGTTCAAGTCTCTGAACAATTAGTGTGTTATTCACAACAGATTTGAATTTCTCATTAATTCAAGCAAATTGCACATGTAGTACAATTTGCACAATAACCCCTTGCACATGTCTTGCTGATTAAAACTGATGAGTTGATTCTCAGTGAAGTTGTCAAACTCCTCACAACCTCTAAACATTCTTTCATCATTTGAGCCATCCAATTATCAATCTCTGTCATACACGTGTATATATAAATATCTATGACATGGAATGTTTGTGATGTGCGTTAAATTGGCAAATGAGCTTCCAGGTGACAGTACTGAAGTAGGAATCACACAGGTGTCTTTTTGTGGCAATTCTTCTGCACATGTACATGTAACCAAGGGTGTTTATCACCTCTTTGACACAAATATATTTAGTGTATACATACAAATGTGCATATCATTTTTCTGTGTGCTACAGGATTATACAGTATTGACTTTTCCCAGTGAACTTTTACCTACCGTTAAAATCTGAATCTAAAAAGCTCAATGTGATACACAACAGCAGTCAGCCAGACACTGCTGACATTCTTGTAAAGTACAGAAAGCAGACAGTGTCAACAAAAAAGCAGAGCAAAACAGAGATACAGAGATTGTATATAAGAAACATTTCCAGGCTTGAGTGCCATCATGGTGAAAAAAAACCTCTGAACATTTTGAGCAGTTCGGCTCACACAGGGACAAAACAACTTTTCATTTTGGTGGCAATGGCCATTTTACAGACACAATAACTGGTTTTGAAGCTTGAATGAAATGTTTTGGGTGAGTTACTACCTTTTGTACACATGCAATAGAGTTGTGATGTCCCATGACGCGGTTATGATGATTGCATTTATAGTCACAATTGAGTCAATTCAGACAATTCAGAAAAACTGTATTATTCTCTAAGTGCAAGTGTCACAACTGTTTCATGTGGCCATGTGTGCAAAAGATAGTGAGTTATCCAAAACATTTCATTCATGGTTCAATTGTTGTGTCAGTAAACTGGTCAGTGCCACCAAAATGAAAAGCTGTTTTGTCATCGTGTGAGCTGTACTGCTTGAAATGTTCTTTTTTTTTCACCATGACATCCAGAAAAATTGTCTTCTGTACAAATATCTGCTTTGTTTTTGTTGACACCGACTATACTATACACAAATGTCAATTTTGTCTACCAGAATGCTACAGTGTATCACCCTGAGATTTTTAGATTCACATTTTAACAGTAGGTAAACATTTACTGGGAAATACTGCACAATGGTGTAGTACACAGAAAAAGGATATGTACGTTTGTATACAATGCATTTATTTGTGTAACATGCAGGGGTGTGGTGGTAAATACAGCTCTATTTTACCCATCTTTTCCCCTCATTTATTGATACATTTGATCTGAAAATAGATGAATGCAGTTTTTCTCATTCGGTTTGGCTTATGTTTTTTGAAACATCAAGTTCACTTGTATGTCATTCACAGCAGATTGGAATTTCTCATTCATTCAAGCAATTTGCACATTTTAGCATATGTTCAAAATAGTAAGTGCAATTGGCAGCAAATTTGCACAATAAGCACTTGCTTAGGGCTGACTCAGTGAAAGTGTCAAAATATTCACAACTTCTAAACATTCTTTCATTGTTCGAGTCATCATAACAACTGATCAATTATCAAAATCTATCGAACATACATGTATATTTCATGAATATCCATAACATGTAATGTTAATACATGTTATAATTGTGACTGCCAGGTGACAGTAATGAACAATGAATCACATGGAGGTCATTCTGTGGCATATTTTCTATATATGACTCTACATGAACAATCAAAGGTGAATTTTCTGTTCACTGTAAATGTAATCAGGGTTGCAGTTGGGGGTAAACACAACTAAGCTCAGTTTATCACCGCTTTGAAATGAAGCTGAGTTTATTTATCTATTTTCAGATTAACTGTATCAATCAATGAAGGGAAAAAAGTGTAAAATACAATTTACATACCTCTGCATGTACCACAATACCCCTGTACATAACACATCGCTACGAATATAAATTTACGGTATAAATACAAATGTGCATATCCTTTTTCTGTGTACTACAGTATTGGACATTATTGACCTTTACCAGTAAACATTTACCTGCTATTGAAATCTGAATTTAAAGCTCAGTGCGACATGCAACAGCATTCAGTGAGACAAAACTGACATTCTTGCATAGTATAGTAATCAATCCATACAAAAAGAGATTTGTATAGAAGAAACATGTGCAGGTTTGACTGTCATGGTGAATAAACAGCTAAACATCATCATTTTGGTGGCATTGTCTACTGACACAAAAATTAGGTTTTGAAACATGAATGAAATGTTTTGGGTGAGTTACTACATTTTGCAAAAATGCAATAAGGTTGTGATGTTCCATGAATCAGCTGTGACAGTAACACTTACAGTTTTGAGAAAGGTAACTTCAAAAAAATGAGTCAAAACGAGAAAAACTGTGAACTCTCAGCCTCATTTCAAAGAGGTGATAAACTGAGTTTACTTGGGTTTATATTTATAAGTGAACAGAAAATAATAACATGTGATTCCTAGTTCATTACTTTCACCAGGTAATTTGCCAATGTAGCAGACATCACAAATATTCCATGTCATAGATATTCATGAAGTTTACATGTACGTCTGACAGAGTTTGATAATTGAATGGATCATTTTGCATGCGCTGACTCAAACAATGAAAGAATGTTTACAAGTTGCGAAGAGTTTGACAATTTCACAGAGAACCAATTCATCAATTTTAATCGGTGAGCCATGTGCAAGTGATTATTGTGCAAATTGCAGACAACTGAACTTTTTCATTTGTACACATGTGCAAAAACATGTGCAATTTGGTTGAATGAATGAATGAATGAATGATCGAGAAACTGTTGAGAAAAAAACACACTAATTGCTCAGAGATTTGAATTTAATGTTTTGAAAGAAGCATTTTCACATTTGAGAATTGAGCCAAATCAATTGAGGGGGAAAAAAAACATTACAAGGTGCTGGCTTAGAACTGGAGTTAAATGCAGAGACTGAATCTCACTGTGCTTTGTACACTACATTACACCTGCTAAACATCAGCATGTCAGCCTTGTCATTATGAGCAAGTTTGCATGCTGATATCTATCTGGAAAAACAGAGAGAAATGTGTGCATATGATAAAAAATGATACTCACTCCTTGTCCTAATCTACTCTTTTCCTCTCTGTCACCCTCTCCCCTTCATCTATCCAGATTAGCATAGAAATGTGATAATATAATACAGTCTAATGTCAGTATTCATGGGCCTTTTCTAATGTGCACACTTTGAATCAGTCACTGCTCTAAGTGCTCCCTGAAAACCTTCATGAAATGTGTCCTCACCCCAATTCATGCATTCGCAGTTCGTACTCACCATTGAGACATATCGTCTTCACATACAGGCACATGCATGTGTGCATACACAAGCACACATATACTGTATACACACTCTAATGAATTCCCTGTAGACAAGATTAACCAATCCATCTTCATTAAGCTTCATTAAACACATAACATGTGAAGCACACACTTCATGTACAGGAAGCAGTATTCTCGTGTGGGCATGGACAAAAGACATGTGACAACTGTTGTATTGTAATTAATTGTTTCTATAGACAATACATCACGTCCATTCATCCGTCATGATTGAGTTGCTCTCTATTGACACCAGGTGGGATTACTGACAGTTAATTGCTGCACTT
>JAJHUR010094602.1:0-38647 GCA_027495735.1 Lutjanus campechanus | reverse complement strand
TGTGTTTTTAAATGGTTTTATAATGCAAGTTTTATAGAGTTTCTCAACACATAGAACAGAGGTTAAAGAGACAGTTCAACCCAAAATCAAAAATACATATTTTTCCTCTTGCCTGTAGTCCAGTTTATCCGTCTGGTTTGTTTTGGTGTGAGTTACCAAGTTTTGGAGATATCAGCCAAGGAGATGTCTGCCTTCTCTCCGATATGATGGACCTAGGCAGCACTCGGCTTGTGGTGCTCAAAGTGCCAAAAAAAATAAAATAAAAATTGAAAAACTCAACAGCAATGTCTCTTTGCAAAAATAATGAGCTAGTTACTGAAGATAATCCACATCCTTTGCTGTGAGCAGTTTCATGGAGGGACTATTTTCTCTCTATGGTGTAAAGAAAGTAGGTGGATAAATAGCACTTGACTTTGGGGTGAAATGTCCCTTTAAAACCACTGGAATAGACAGCAAGAGAATTTTGAAGCCACTGATGTGCAAATAATTCCAAAAATTATAGCATCATTACCAGTAAGCAGGTAAGTGTTTCCTCCATGCTTTTAATTTTGGAAAGACACATGAATACTTAAAGGGGCACTTCACCAATTTCACACAAGGTTATTTTAATCTTCTGGAGGAGTACTAGTAAGCTTGTGAAAACAAGGCTGCGTTCGCCCCGAAAAATGTTTCATGTCAAAGGAAAAGGTGACATGTTGAACACTTTGTAATATGGTGGTGTTCTCTTTTCTGCAGATTGGGTAACACCCCAGACACACCTCAAAGCCTGTTAGACACAATTTAGAGGAAACATCTCCTTCATCCCACAAACCATAGAAAAACAATGTTGATTGTTTTCAGATTGAACGTGCCCCAGTTGTATAAATTATTTTGTGCCTCTACTGGTACTGAGGTCCCAGATACAGAACACGTTTTCTCATTTTAAGTTTCCATATTCAGCAAATGGCTCTGCCAAAGAAAACAGTGTCAAATGAGGCACAATTGCTATAATTTCTAGACTTTTGATTAATTATTGATTAATATATTTTAAATTGGTTAAATTCTAAATGCCAATGAATCGATTAATGATTAATCATCATCATCATCAAACATCCCTAAGTTTAAAAAATAACCATAATGATATAATCATGGGAGATGGTGGTAACTAATGGAGGATGTGATTGGGTTGCTTTATGGGAAATGTAGGATTTTGCATTGGAGATTTACCTATTCTAGAGGAACTAAAGGTCAGGATATCTCGGCCTCTCCTACTTTGATTCACTTACAATTTTATTTTTTAATCTGTCTCTTTTAAGTCACTAAAAGCCAACTTAAAGCTGGGGTCGTTCATTTGAGGGGCAGGTAATTTTTGGCATTATTTAGGAAAAGTTCAATAATAACTTTTTAGCATATTTTAATTCCAGTGATTTAAGAGAAAACTAGATTTCTGCTCCTCTTGGCTCTGTTTTCAGGCTTTAGAAAATCTAGCCTGACAGGAATCTTATTCCAAAACCTAAGTATTTGCAAAACCTGAAAATCAAACTTAGCAATCAACTATCTTCCTCCAGAATTGCTTATCACATCTTTAATGGAAGTGCAATGCTACATTGCTGGAGTACTCCTTTAATATTAAGAGTTTAATAACTGTGTTCATTCACATACCATTCCTCTCAACACTTTACATATTCCACAAGAAAATTATCATGCTAAATAAGTGTATCTCTTGCACCATTTTCTGATTGAATGAGCAAGAGTTGGGAGTTTTTGAATGACAGACAATGGTCGTTTTTCTCCTGCAGAATGGGCTGTGGATCGGTCAGCCATACTGTGTCGCATTAATGTGTGTTATTTATCCAAAGAGGAACTTTTTAGTACAATTATAAAGCAGCTGAGAAATACGATGCTGGAAAACTTTCACAGTGTCTGTGAAGTGTTAGAAGTTAATTAGGTTTAAAAAGGTGATGATAGAAGTTACTAAGGTTTGTGTCAGTCTTTTCCAGAGACCAGCGTCACTATGGCACATGAACCTTACTTCCTCATCCAGGAAGCTGGTTCAAGAAAAAAAAATATTGTATCATTCCACTTTATTTGCATAACCCTGCCCTGCTTAAGGCAGGGGAGCCACCGAGTGATCTAAAAATTAGCATGCTGTCACCTTCAGTGTCTCTTCTGTCATTCAGAAAAACAGGCGAGTGTGCAGACACATGAACCCATCTCACATCTACTGCAGAAATGTTAATTAGGAAGCGAGGCATCCCACGGCTCCATTCCTCTCCAAACGCCTAACTGACATGTTATGTATTTAAATCCCTTTCATGTGCCCTTATTATAGAGGAGATGAAGTCACATGCGAGTGATGGAAAATGTCATCATCATCATCGTACAATATTTTTTGCATGCACACAAAAATAAAAGCTAAAAATTGCTCACAACTGTGCATATTTGTCAGCCATGGATTTAAATCTGAAATGAATCTAAGAACAGTCTAATTAATTTGAAAAAAAAGCAAACACATATGGGATGTTAAAGATTAATCAGTAAATGTCCAACTTTAAATATATAGCCTGTATACATCTCCTGTGGTAGCGCAATTACTCATATAGAGGATTTTCAGGCATCTATGAGCTTGCCAATTTAGTTAATTTAATTTATCTTGTTTCATATATATTTGTGATGCTTTAATACAGAATCTTTTTTTCATAATAAACATCAAACTTTCATTTCTCTTCTCTGTGTTTGTGGCCATTGGATGCCGCAGGCTCAGTGGTGTAGTGGGCTTGTTGCCAACATTTCCATTGTTGAGGAAATAGTGCCCTCTCGTGGGTTCAGCGGGAAACTACACTCTGAAGCCACTGAACACCAGGGTATGTTGCTCATGCAGTCATTTTCTATGGTAAATATTAATAAGATGAGGATGATAAGATATAATATGGAATGTGAGTAAAATAGACTTCAAGAAAAATGTGTCCCTTATCTGAAAAAAAAAAACAAAAAAAACTGTGTATGATAGAGCTATCAAAACCCAGAGCCATTTTGGCGACCAAGATAGCAGAGAAATGCTCACACTGAGGAATGATGAAACACATATGTAACTGTGATTAAACATCACTATGTTGTGCGTACACAGCTGAGGAGACATCTGGAGTTCAAAGGCTTCACAGGCTTCACAAAAGGAACAAATCCTCATCATACCTTTTAAAAGCCTTGAATCACAATCACAGGGGGAGGAAATCTACACAGATTTAAAAGGTGTCCTAAAATCAGAGAGACAACTAAGTCACTTTGAAGTTATTTTTAAAAAATATTTTATTCTTTGCAAAGGAGGCATTGGGAGCATCAGTGCGTTCTATGGCTTGTGTACAGAGTTCCTGTAGGAGACAAAATCATAGAACAAGCCCTTGGGTGAACTGAGGGCCCCACCCATGTTTACCAAGGAGGAATGTTTGAGGCAGCTACACCGCAGCTGTTACAGAACACGGTCTTAAGCAATGGGCACAGTGTTTGAGCTCAAAGTGTTGGAAAGGAATGCTACTGTACAGTTTGTGGCTTTAGTACGTGACCCTGCTTGGCAGTTACATAAAATCTGAAGAAATCAAGCCATTCAGAAAAATACTCTGTGGTACGAGTGAAGCGTAATGCTGCTGATGCTTTTAAGAATGCTAGTTATGTTTCACTTAGGAGGGAACCAAAAAAAGAAAAATGCTCCAGGCAGTCCACCACTGCTGCTGGGATCATAGCTTTTTTTTTATTGAAGTCTTGGGGCTGTATTACAGAAACTTCCAGAAGATAGGAAGAGTCTAAGATAGGATTTTTCCTAATTTGGTATTACAGAAACAGATGATAGCTAATTTTAGGAGTCCTATCTTATCTTATTTCATGTTAGGAAATCCTACATACTCAATCCAACATTATTTATCAATGTTTATGTCTGTCACCTAGCAACCAACACAACTTCTCTCATCTTGCAAAATATAACAACTTTTTAACTTGATTTTTTATCATTTAAACATTCTGACAGAAAAAATTAATTTCAAGACACACGAGTTAGAGGTTTTGGTAACATCTGTAGAGAAATCAAAATCTTTTGGGGAAATTTACAACAATTCTAACTCAGGAAATAAAAGAAAGAGAGTGTATCTGGAATCCTTTGTGTCAAAGCAATAAAAGAGCCGCCATACAGATTAAACAAGTTAGCTAACACTACCGCCATCTACTGTTAGCCAACTCTACTGTTAAGATACTATTGGCAAACAATATTATTAGTGTACACTAGCCTACTGTTAGTAACCATTAGCTTGTTAGTATTTTAGCAACGGGGGGGAAGTGAAAATTGGGACAGCTTGACAGTTATCCTACAGTGAGGAGAGTTTAAGGTTTTGGTAACATTTGTAGATAAATCAAAAGATGTTTCTGTTTGGGAAATTTACAAAATTGCTAACTTGGGAGATAAAAAGTTAGCTAATATAGCAGACATCGTCTCCACTGTTTCTGGCATCCATTGTGTGAAAGGAATGAAAAAGCAGACATGGTAATTAAATAAGTTTGCTAACAGCGCCATTAGCTACTGTTAGCGAAGATTGCTAACGTGGGGGATAAAAGAAAGCGAGTGGGCTAAGTTAGCTAACACTACCGTTTGCTACTTTTAGCAAACACAAGCCTACTGTTAGTATTTTAACAAAGAGGAAAACTGAAAATTAGGTCAGCTTTATGGTTTTCCTTAAGTTAGGAGAGTTTATTTAAGATTTTGGGAAGTTGGCATGCTTGTGTAATACACTTTTCCTATATTAAGTTAGGACAGGAACATTGACTTAGGAAATATAATGTTTTTTTTCATGAATCAGGTCTCTAATTACCATGGTTACCAAACAGTCCAGATAGGTTCTGCAAGTTAGGACGTTTCTGTAACACAGCCCTGAGAGCCCTTAATCAAGGTGGACTCTGTCCCTCAACTCTACATCTGATCTTTATTCATCATAATGCAACCTGGTAGAAATTTCGAATGCTATAGGAACGTTACCCTCAACATAATAAAATTTTAATGCTCAATATCATATTGGATAAGCTAGTGGCAGAATTAATGCCTTCAACTACACTCTACATATGGGCACAGTCTGGTGAGCTAACATCACAGAAGAATGCACAGATTCGTCCCAGATTCTTTAGTTTCAATTCATCTGCTACTTTGTTTTTGGACAACTTGACTCATCCACACACAATAGAACTTACCAAATTTGGCATGGCGTGTGATAATATCATTATTCCCATGGAGCTGGTTTTTGCGAGCGACTGAACAGCCTTGACTGTAATCCAGAGCTGTCAACATTCCACCATAGCAGCAGTTTGGGTTTAGGATTGTTTACAGGAACACTTTGGATCGGAGAGAGTATGTCGTTACATCTTGCATGTGGAGAGAAAACAGCTCCTCCTTATATTTGGTATAATCTCTGGATGTTGCTGAGACTGTGCCCAGGTTTGACAGCGTACAAATCATTGGATCAGGCCCAGCTTGGGATAAAGCTAACAACAGTGCAGATTGAATACAGTACATGTGTGTGGGGCAGGGACACAGCTAGCTAGGTGCGGTTGATGCATAATGGCAGTACAGCTCCAATGATGGCCTTGCCTATACTTTTAACAGAACAGCCACTGAGAAAGCAAGTAACTGAAGCACCACCAGTGAGGAGAGTCGATGTATGTCAGTACATTCATTGTCAAACCCTGCAAGGTTGGTTTAAAGGAATAGTCCAGATTATTTGAAGTGGGGTTGTATGAGGTACTTATTTTAAAAAAAACAAAAAAACAAAACATGATCAGCTTAATTGTACGCTATATCTAGACTATTTTCACCATTTTACTTTGCTGTCACATAGTCTTTTCCAACAAGAAACCACTGGCATAGAAGCCAAATATTGCTCTCTCCAAACCAACCAAATTCAAGAGGCAAAATCAGTCATTTTACGTCAGAACACAGAAATTGCTGGTCTTCTGCTGCCTTAATCTTTCAGTTTATTTGTGTTATTGTGTGACTTCTGCCAATCTGAACTAACCCTTTAAAACACCAAAGTCACTCAAAAACACAAACAAACTAACAGATCAAGGCAGTGGTAGACCAGAAACTCCTGTATTCAGTGAGGTAGAATCACTAAGTTTCCTGATGGAGTTTGGTTGGTTTGGAGAAAGCAATATTTGGCTTATATAATGGCGGTTTCCCGTCAGAAAAGATTGCGTGATGGCAAAGTAAAGCCGTAAAAATATTCTAAATATAGTGTACTTAAACTGATATTGATTATTTTGGGGTGGCTAAAATACCTTTTGTCTCGTCTCCAAACTGGTGTCGTGCCGACGGGCATCTGCTGTAGCTATCGATAGGTACCTCATACAATCCAGCTGTAAATAATCCAAACTATCCCTTTAATTCCTGTGTTCTCTCTGGTAGCTGTTTGGGTGGTGGGCGAGATCATAGAAAAGGGGATTGGGGGGTGAAATGATGCAGGGCGATTTCAACAAAAGCCCAAGGGCACCCACACAGTCCAACCCACACGCACACACACAATCACACATGCATGCACACGCTTTCAAACATTCTCACACACATTATTTATGCAGGAGAAAAATATATTAACATTTGCATTACAAAACAGTACAAGGGCCTCAGTGTAGTAAAATACCTCTTCTGTCAGATATAAATGTGGAGAAGAATCCATGTGGGTTGTCATCATCTTTATGTCTTCAGTTTGCAAAACTATCTCTCCCTTTGCCTTCAACAAAATATCTTTTCTCGTTTATGAAAAATATTCCCACAGTTTGATGGGATTTGAGGCACTGGATTATATCTCTATACACAAAAAGTCTTTTCCTCCCCCCCTCCTCAAAAGTTTGTTCAGCAAATGGAAGCCAATTCCAGAGAGCTACGTGATCTGATGCCATTAAGGGTTCAGGGCCGACAGGGCAATCGGGAGCACTTAACTAGTTAGACCCCAAGTTTCTCCTGGCTTTTCTCCCAGCCAACAGTCCAGCTGTCTGGCTCTGTAAAAACATCGTCTCAGACCCACCAGGAATTTAACTATAAACCCTCCCCTTTTTTGCATTCCCAACTACACCTCTGTTATCTGCGTCAGTCTGATTCATGAGTAAAATTCCTTCTACAACCTCAATTCTACAGCCCTCTGATGGAAAACCAGCAGCCATTGTAGTTTGAAACAGCACATCGCTGGAGCCTGGTTTAAAGCGGTTGGTTGGCAGGACAGCCGAAACAGTATTTCATTCTGGAGGAGCCAGGCATCTGTGGTCCGGTGTGCTCCTCATCTCTGTGTCCCACAGTGGCCATCCAAACAGCCACAAGACGCCCTGAACAATCTGTAATGGCTCTCTGTTGTGCAGAATCCACAGTATGTGACCAGAACTTGAGACTTTCCACAGCTGGCGTACACGAACAAAACAAAAGCACAAAATAATCGAACAGTTTCACAGCATGTTGGCATTCCTGTCTAATCTCCTCTGCCGGAGCAGGACCTTTCGGCTCAGTCCACGGGGCCCTGGAAGATTAGCTTGGAGCAGCCCTGAGTGAGACTGAGCTGGGTGGCACAGAAGGGGCAGGCGGCGTGGAAGGCGTGGGTTCCATGGGGCAGAGGGATCTCAGCCCAGTACTTGACCGACTTCTCAGAGCACACGTGTCCACAAGGCACAAAGGCATGCGTAGGTGCACCTGTGTCCACATAGAAGGCCGCCTCGCAGCCCAGCCACAGCGGCACGTAGGGCCCGACCACCCTGCACATGGGGCACTCTCGCTGGGTGTTGGGCTCCTGCTCTGAACGGTGGCCCCAGTTGTGGTAGCCGTGCACATGGCCGCAAGCTAAGTAGACCCAAGGCTGCTTGTCCTCCAGAGAGGACAGGGCGCGGCTGCGCTGCATGCTGGGGAAGGCGAGCGTGTTGAGGCCTACGGGGCACTGGGGCCGTGCAGCGTTGATCTCCTGCCTGAGAGCCTCCAGATGCTTTTGGGTGGGAGTGTGGAAGAGGCCTTCTGCTGTACGCCACAGCAACGTGGCTCCACAGAGATCCACCAGGGAGCCGTCCTGCAGTATGTTACTCTCATTCTCCACCTGCAGAGGGTGATGTAGCGGACACACATTTAGTTTTACTTAGCAAAAAGAAAATGAATCAGTGCTTATGTCATGCATCTAACCATCATAACCACATGCTGCTTGTGAACTGGGAACATCTGTTTAAAGAGACAGTTATCTGATGTGGGGTTACATGAGGGACTTACTAATAGTCTGTGTATTACCTGCAGCAGATGGCGGTTGACACACCCCCATGTTGAAGAAGCAGAGAGGAGTACTATCACGGTAGTTAAACAATGAACTGCTATGGACAGAGTCAGCAACAAAAGGTTTTTTAAGCTACTTATAAAAGGGTCGACCTTAAAACAAAAGAGTCAATATCATTTTAAGTCTACACTAAATTTCGAATATCTTCACTGCTTTATTTGCCCTCAGACAGCTGGAAAAAGACAGCTCCAAACCAACCAAATTCCATGGGCAAAATTAGTCATTTTACCTTGCAGAACATGGAAGATGTTGGTCTTCCACTGCCTCTTTCTGTTAGTTTGTTTGTGTTACTGAATGACGTCTGAATCCGAACTAACCCTTAAAACACTAAACTGACACAACAGACTTGACAAACAGATTGAGGCAGCGGTAGACCAGCAACTTCTGTGTTCTGTGAGGTAAAGTTACTGCTTTTGCCTATGGAGTTTGGTTTGGTTTGGAGAGAGTGATATTTGGCTTATTTCATGTCAGTTTCCCGTCAGAAAAGGCTGTATGACGGCAAAGTTAAAGCAGTGAAAATATTCTTAATATAGCATACATTTAAAGTGATACTGATTTTTTTTAGGTGGACCTTTTTAAGTGACTAAAATACCTTATTTTACTGACCCTGTCCACAACAGTATACTGTTTAGCTTCCATGCTGGTGCTCCTCTCTGCTTCTCACACTAGGGGTGTGTGCTGACCAGCATCGACTGTAGCTAATACACCTTCTATGAATAAATGCCTCATACAGCCCCACTTCAAATAATCCAAACTATCCCTTTAATGCTGTGATTCTTCAGTTGCTATATGTATGAAGCTACTGACCAGTTTGCCTGGGGTCTGTGCTGAGCGGGTCTCTCTCAGCGTGTACACGTCCCCACAAACAGAGATCTCTCTCCAAACGCCCGGCTTTGACTCTTCCGTGAACCCACCCTTAGGGTGCATCACCAGCACGCCATTGGTTGTAAGCCCATCCATGTGACCATCAGGGTTCTTCCATTTTGCAGCTTTTTCCTGTAGGCGAGACAGAACATAATCATGCAAACTGTGTGACAACACAACACTGCCAATGAAAGGGACTGTTTATCTGTTTAGAACTTTTTAAAAGCACAAAATGGACGTCTATCCTTCCATTAAAACAGCAGTGTAAATACAGACGCTGTATATCTACCATGGTAAACAGTAATTACCCCGAGGAAGATGTTTTTGGAAGAATCAAAACCAGCGGCGTAGATGCGAGCAGTGAAGGGCGGGTTGCGCTCACAGACAACTCGGCAGGCAAAACGGGAGATGGTGCTCTGTGTGATGGGAGTCTCCTCTCCCTCCTGCCCTCCTGCTATTGTGTCGGTCACCACAAAGTCTATGGGGCTCTCAGTGGAACGCCCAATCTAAAAAACAACACAGTGATTAATCAATATCCTGCTATATTATTATATGGTTTCTCACAATCTGTTGTAACTATACTGGCACGAATGAAAAGAGGTTTCTTTTTAATTCTCTGTACATATTTGAACTCGGAACTGTTCTGCTTCCTGGCAGTTCAGTTCATTTGCCAGTTTGTGGCGGTTTGACATTTGAATGACAGCGAAAAAGATCACATAGCTCTGTGTGTGTGTGTGAGTTTGTGTGTGTCGTAAAAATGCTAAGACACGACACACTTCGATACACAAAGTTCCATAAAGCAGCATGTTGTTATATCATATCTGAAGAGAATCCAAGTTTCTTTCTTTTTTCAAGAATAATATTTGAGGCTTATTTTTAAGCAGACCACAGAGTTCATCACTGAAAAATGTCCAAGTAGTTCTCAAGCTGAACAAGCAGAGATAAAAATAAGCATTTCCCCTTTCATTTCCTCTTTTTTTCATCTCAAATTGTCTTAAAGTCCTATTTTTTTAATAGTTATTCCCCCTCTCTGCTCTGTCGGTTTCTATTTATTTAGTGTTGTTCACAAACACATGGACACAAGCTCATGTCTGCAGTGCTGACTTCCCCCTGGTCATCTTCTCTTTGCTGTACATTCAGATTAATGCTACAGACAGAACAGTTGACAGCACACATGCAGGTCACATGCACTCTCTGGTAGAGTTTGTCCGCACAAACAAGTAGATGGGCACAAGATGTTGAAGGCACGGCTGCAAATATTCGTAATTAAATGCAGATCTGAAGAATTCAGTCAATTAAACAACCAGAGAATAAAACGGCAGCTATTTTGTTAATCAAATGTTAAGGTTTTTATGCTTTCCTTCACCATAAATTATTAAATTATATACGTTTGGGTTAGGACAGGTGAAAATAGAATTCAGGACAGTTGCTCTGAGAAAAAAAAAGTTAATTTCGAGCCCTGTTCGCATTGCCTCTTTTGTCCAACCAGCAGTCCAAATCCATAAGACTCTTCATTTGTTATCATATATGCCAAAAAGAAGCAGCAGCAAACCCTGACATTGTAGAAGCTGGAACCAGCACGTGCTTGACATTTTTGCTTGAAAAATGATTGAAACGATCAATCGATTATGAAAATACTTGGCTACTAATTTTCTCTTTATTTACTGACAAGTCGCCGCAGCTCTAGTTAGGACTGTAAAAAAAAAGTACACTTAAACTATCAAGTCATATAAAATAACCAATCTGAAAACACCCCTTTGTGCTGTGGGAAATTATAATGGATGCCCTCATCAAATGGGGGGGTTCGACACGTCATTCAAAAGCACCGCACACATGCAATCATAAAAAGTAACAGTGTCATTTGCTGTGTTTTTACCTGAAACATGTCCGTGTCTTTGTCATGGCTGTACTCCACCACCACTGTCTGGTTTCTGGACAGCGTGTAGGAGATGCTGTGTTGGCCTTTACAGTTCACAGCCTGAAATATAACAAACAGCTCATTACAAAACATGCCACACATCGTGATACCATACAGTATTAAACACAGCAAATGCATATTTTAACAGGTTAAATATAAGCACACCAACAACAAAGAAGTGTTTTATTATTTACTACCATGTGCCTTATGCAATCATTGTTGCTGAGGTTAAACTACAGATCAGAGAAAAACAAAGATTCAACAACAACTATGGTGCTAGTTAGAAGAAATTTTCTTAATCAACCATATTTAAAGTGATATACGCAAACTTTCATACCAAATGCAATAACCTTGCTAAACTCGTTAAAGTGATTCAGACTGGAGCTGTGCCTGTTATTGCTGCCTGCACTGTGCGTGTTCTGTTATTATTGTGTGTACTGTAATTTTAATGTGATGTATTTTTTTCAAACCAACCTATGAAGCCGAAGGCACATTTCCAGATTTGTGGACAATGAAGATTAATATTATTATTATTATTAAACTTACAAACACACCAAGGGGCCCAAAAAAAGATTTAAACAAATATCTTGTACAACTAACAAAGTTTATATGATTTAGGAGGTTTTTTTTGTCTGTACATTCAGATAGAGAGGAAATGTATTATTTGATATGAGCAGTCGGCTCTGAAACATCTGGCTTTTTGCAAATCAATCAAATGGAACTGTGACCAGTTTCCTGTCATATTCAGTGAATCCAAACAATACATTTTTCCAAAGTAATATTAAGTGAGGGTAGACATGATCAGTAAACAGTGACAGTTGTTTTATACGTGTATAAAACCACAGAGGTACAACTTAAATCAATGTGTTTCATGTGTTTGGAGATGGGACCAATCCAATAACAAGGCCCAATATTGACGTAAAGCATTCATGAGGTTCTGCGACAACGATGCACATCCCAATCTAAACTGCACAACGCCACGTATATGCAGTGTGTTTTCTATTTGTAAGCACTACACTAAGCAGTGCGATAAACCACCATGTTCACTACAAACACTAACATTATTACACAACTTTGTTAAATACTCAATCCTGATTGGTCATTCTAAGGGATAGGGTTAGGGTCTGTTATTTCTGCATAGCAGACCTTTGCTATGAAAAACAGACAATTGCTTGGGGTCCTGCATGACCTGCTCACTGTACATTATCCTTTATGTATCAGTTCAGTCCATCCAGGACTTCACAAGCTTATTTTGGGAGTTGTTGTGGCCTTAAATGCCTGATTTCACTGCAGCTTTTCTAAAAATTGCACTGCATGTTGCAATGTTTTCATACAATTTTGACAATTAAGTAGCCTTACCAAAAGGTTCATGATTACAAAAATTCTAACAAAATATGCTTTATTTATAAATGAAGAAGTGTACCTGGGGCTACTCCACAAAGAAGCAAAAACTTCAGTTCATGACAAAAAAAGTAAACAATAAAACACCAAGTCATTTCACTGAGATATACATGTATGAAATTTGAGCAGGGGACTGTTATGATTGGTGGAACTCACTGAAAGCTACGATGATTGATCAGATTTGCAACTAAAACAATTTGCAGGCTTTTTATTGTAATGGATTTGATTGTGTTTTGCCGCACACTTTAAAACAAGGACATTTCTGTCTCATGTTTCCTAAAACCCAAGATCTGTGGCAAGAATGTCTGGCAGAGGACCAGAGAGGAGCGTGCAAACTCACACTCCCATGACAGTGACCATAAACTGGCCTGAGTTAACACAAGCACGCCTACCAGCTGCACCGCCTCAGACAGTCAGTGTAGTGACGGAGGGTGGGTTAAAGCCACTCAGGTCCAGCTCACATCAACACTTAACCACATGCCACTATCATCCTGCTCTAATCTGCGAATTCCATTTCCAAAACAACCCCCCAGCCTCCCCTCCCCTCTTTGTCACGTGCAGGAGGGAAATAGGGAGAGAGAAAGTGGGTCATCAGCGCTCTGCTGTAACCTCAGAGACAGACGGGGACAAATGTCATCATCGCATGCAGTCTTGTCTCGACTGCTCGACCGCTACAAACAAATGGTGCTCCACCTGTTCGGAGAAGTTCGTACACACTCCAAACAGTAACATATATTTATATAAGCACAACACCCCACCCCCAAAATGTCACACACCCCCTCCCTCAGTTGAAGGAGTGAAAATAAAAACACAGCCAAGGGTCATCAAACCCCCCGAGAGGACGTTTGCCAAAGCAAACATTCGCACATGCACAAATGCAGTAATTGAGATCAAATGGGGAGATGAGAGAGCAGGGAGCAGGATTTGAATACGAGGCTGGCGGTGGCATCACGGGAGCTCCTCATTATCTGTCATGAACACCAGAGTGTGCACAGACACGTGAGCTTCTGAGCCACAGAGCGTTCTCAGTTCATTCGTATGAGACTGCTGCACTGTGAGGGAGCTGGAGCAGCATGGGGGACTGCTGTAGAAAAGAAAATAATAGAAAAAAAAAAAAGAGGGGAGATGGCTTGGCTCGCTTTACTCCGTACGCAAAAATAAAGGCTCTCCTCAAATTAAGCTCACCACCACCATGCTTGTCTCTGAGGAATGGCTATTTTTGACCTTGTGTACAGCTGGGAGAGCAGGGTCAAGCAACTGCAACAACTTCCTCCTCAGTTCACCCTCCTAAATCCCAGGCATGGTTACAGGGTGGCACAGAGAGAGGAAGAGTGGTGAAAGGGGAAGCAGAACGGTAGTTCCCATCTCTGAAACAGGCTGTGAACAACAGGGCTGGGTATGATTTGATAAACATGCCAGTATCAATTCCAGTGCTCTTAAAGTGAACTGATAACAGAGTACTTAGTCTGATACCTTTTTTCCAACTTCATTTGATACACATCAAGGGAATGGAAGCATTCCTGACATAATCCTTCCACGCTTCCTGCATTTATTTTTATCAGACGCCACAGATGTGCCATATTTGTGAATATTTTGGTGGCATCTTGGCATGCTGGACTGCAAACTCTGTCAAAAACACTGTGCTCGACTTCGCCACACCTTTTTTGGGATACAAAAAAGATCAAATGCAGGGTATTGTTTGACAGGAGAAGTTTCCACACTGATTGGTACTGGGTTATTACAGACAATCAGAGATCTTGTCATCTATCACTTGTCTGGGGATTGCTACATGCAAGATTGTTGCTAGACAAGCTGCTAACATGCCACGCCATTTCCACATAATCGTATTGCATATCACAACTGCAATTTCAGTAAAAAAAATAATTGCAGTGACTTTTTTACCAAATCATGCAGCCCTAATCCTCAGCAGTAATCATACAATATCACCACTCCAATATGAAGGGCCACCCTAATGACTCTAGTTTGGTTCAGCAATGAATGGTTTCTTTAAACCTGTTTTCACACAATTGTACAAACTAAAATAAAAACAGTTGAGTCCAATGCAACATGGTTTTTTGAGCAAACTATCTGAGAAACACCTTCTAGTGTGTAGCAGCAGAAACATCTGGCCACTTATCATAGACCTCTGCAGCAAAACAGGTCAGCTCAAACAGGAATGGAATGATGCACAATCTGTGCCTCCTCTGTCAGAGAAAAACTTCTGAGCTGAGATCAGGAGTCAGGTTCCACAAGGTGAGAGTAACCTGAACCAGAGAGCCCGTGGCCGGCGAGCTAAACTCACAACAAATGTCTGGAATATTGGCCCCCGAGAGGTGCCGAGGTAAGCAGGTCCTCTCTGGCTTGTTTAGCAGTTTTGCTGGGGAACCAACGGCAGGAATGCAGGAAGGCAGACATGTTATACTCGACGGGGCAGTTTCTGGCAACCACTCACTGCAAAGAAAAGCTATGAGGCCTGACTAGGAACTGGAGTTATTGTACTGGAAATGTCAACATGAAGATCTGCCAACAATAATGTAAAGGAGTTTACTGCACGCTCCATAAGCTCCTGAAATTACTGAAAAACCCCTTTGTTCAAGTTCCTGAGTTTAATCACAAAATGAATTCAAAACTGTGTAAATATACTGTACTCATCACTCTCTTCATTTATATACTTTTTATAAATTTTTGTCTAAAATACACATCAAAAGACAAGCAGACGACTGTTCATTCTACAATAATTCATCCTTCTGTACCTTGCTGGCCTGTGGTGTGTTGAGGATGTGCACAGTGCTTGGCTTTACACCATTGGCTTTGGTCCTCCTGTATAGCGCAAATCTGCTTTTCCGTCTACCCCGATCTCCATTGGGCAGGGAGCCATTGTACCTGTCACAGAGGGGGGTGGGGGTGGAGGGAAGGACAGCAAATTCACAGTTAAATATTTGATGAAAACTGTTTTTTTCTAGCTGCAAAAAAGATGTGTCTAATGTGATTTTACAGGCAAAATTCTTGTAATAATGTAGCAAGTGCACACGGGGAATTAGAAAGATTCATGCGTTTTTGAAAAAAGGAGCTTTGCCATGCATTACATCACCGGCAATCTAATGCACCCTATTAGCAAACTAAGCGTTACCTTGGATAATGTCTCTTATTACATAATGCACTCTGGTACTTGTGATTTCAGCGAGCCAACTCTGTGTAAACTGCAGCTGTTCTTCTGCTCCGCGTCCCAGGCAGGAGCAGGTTTTAAGATGCACGTCAGGTTTGGAAACACACTGTCTGGGTGGAGGACTGGTTCACATGACTGAAACCGGTTGTTTCACAGCTGAATTTTATACACTGTTACAGAAAGCTCTAAGATATCGATTTCAAAGCCTCAGCACGACCAGAAGAGCATCTAAGAGCGTTCTCTGTTTTCACTTCTCCAGTTTTGCCCTTCACTCTGCTGCGAGGCAGCTCCTTGTGAATGAAGAAGCCCCTTCCGGCAGGACTGCTCCTCTCCCCATCCACCAGCTGGTTCCTACAGCTGGGACACCCCATGCTCTACTCCCATCCAACACACAGACCTTCTGTCACACACACTCACATGTAACCACGGTGTGCTGAACAGGCACTTTGCACAACAGAAATATCTCTATTCAAAGCCTCAGGTTTGCATCGCAATGCATATCATGAGGGAATGAACTCCCACTCTCAGCCAACCGCTACATAATCTGACCTTTCCGCTCTTTGTTGCAGCTCAAATGCAACAGTAGCAACACGAGCCTCTTTCTGCTCCTCCCTACCTCCCTCCAAAGCTAGTCCACCTGTCCCATGTCTCCACGCGGCTGGCCAGGCATGGAAACACATGGTCTCAGTCAGCACAGTGCACAAAGCTGGCCTGTAGGACAAGCCACCCACAGAGAGCCAGAGAGGCGATGGATGATACCGTAGACAAAACTACAACTAATACACTGACAGCAGGAGGAAAATTAGGGCCGCAACTCAACTATTTTAATTGTTGATTGTTTTCTCGATTAAGAGATTAGGTGTTTGGTATATAAAATGCCAGACAATTGTGAAAAATATCTAAGATGACATCTGCAAATGTCTTGTTTGGTCAACAACCCAAAGATATTCTGTTTACTGTCACAGAGAAGTAAAGAAATCAGAAAAAGAGCTGGAATCAGAGTATTTAGACTTTTCTTTCTTTAAAACTGATTATCAAACTAGTTGTAGTGGTTGATTAATTCAATTAGGACGGCAACCAATGGTTATTTTCATTGTCAATTAATCTGTTTATTATTATTTATATTATTATATATTTGGTCTATAAAATGTCAGAAAATGGTGAAAAATGTCGATCAGTGTTTCTAAAAGCCCAAAATGATGTTCTCAAATGTCTTGTTTTATCCACAACCCAAAGATTTCAGCTCAGTTTACTGTCACAGAGGAGTAAAAAAAATTCACATTTAAGAAGCTCGAATCTGAGAATTATTTTCCAATGAAATGTACTAAAAGGGAATAATTGGTTAGCAAAATTTATGGTGATTAATTTAGAATGATAGTTGACACCTAATCGATTAATTGTAGCAGCTGTAGTGGATATATAGTTGTATTAGTGTTTTAAAATGTATAAATATTCCAATATGAAATTATATTAAAGTTTTTTATGCTGATAATGCAACTTTTTATGCTGCAAGGATTAATCAATTAGTTGTCAACTACTAAATTAATTGCCATAAATTTTGATAATCAATTAATTTGCGTATTTTTTTAAAAGAAAAAAAGCCAATTCTCATTTCAGCTTCTCAAATGTGAGTATTTTCTGTTTTCTTTGCTCCTCAATGACAGTAGACTGAATATCGTTGGGTTGAGGACGTCGTCTTGGGCTTTGGGAAACAAGGATTAACATTTTTCATCATTTCCTGACATTTTATAGACCAATCGAGAAACTAAATCAACAGATTAATCAACAATGAAAATAATCGTCAGTTGCAGCCCAAACTCCGATTGTTGATTATTGTCGAATAGTGTTTTTCTTTTGCTTTAATAAGACATTCATTTTGGTAACAGGGTACAGGACAGAAACCAAATCAATATTAAAGAAATACACAATGTTTAATGTATTCCTATGATACATTTATTAATTATAAACTATAAAAACATTCATCCTATGTAATCTTGATTCTAAAGAGGATCCATACAGGACAGAAATACTGATGATCTCTCATTAATAAACACACTTTTGAAGCTAATTTAACAGCCTGCTGACTCTCTACTCCAGTTTCATCAGACCTGTCCTAGAAACTTCCCACCTAAATAAAGAGAAGCCAGGCCTATATATTATTCAGATTTCTTTTTAGTCAGAGTGGTGGGGGGACTATCTGCTGGGTACCTGAGCCTGCCTGGATGTCTCTCATACAACACACAAAAAGATGATATGCAGCTTAGCATTTTCGCCATGATGAATTCCAGCTGCAGAATTCAGCCCTGGCTCTTTGAGAAACGCCACACATTCTCTCTATTCATCGATACATCGAGGAACAATATTCTGTCATCTAGGAACCGCCACCGTCACATTGGCTAGGACAGGCTCTTTAAAATCGCGCTCCAACTAATTGTGATCGCTTTCCCTTTTGACCTGTGCCAGACAGACAGCGGATTTACCTTCCAATACTTAGAAGCGGGGATTAGACGACTCTGGCGTATCACCTATCCTCCAGGGTTGCACTTAGGAGCCAACAGCACCTCCTACCTCTTATGCTAACATGAAAGGCTAGTGTTCGCAGAATGAGGACGAGATATGCTGAGTTGTTATAACCCTCATTAGCATGACACAGAGGCGGGGTGGGCCTTAAAGGGTCACAGAAGAGGGCGCAGAGGTTAGATGATGCTGCAAAGTACAACTACAGGCTGTTAGTGCTGCAGATAGATCAATATTAACTGCACAAGTACATCAGTAGGGCCGGGCGAAATAGTTTATTAATAGCATCTTGATATTTTAGTCTAAAATAGCAGACCGTAAATTCTCAAACATGATGATCTTATAGAATATGATGCTTCACTGTAGATTAAACTAGCAGCGTAAAATGCAACATACACATTAATGCAGCTGTAGTGTTAATCCAAAAACATTATATATAATGGTAAAAACCTGACAGGGACCATTTTACTGTACATTCAATACTTCCAAGTAAATTTAGCTATAATTGCCTGGCCAATATATCTGTTGATAAGAAAACTTTTTTCAGAAGATAATGCAGATTTTTTTTTAGCTTTGTAGGCAGCATGTTATATATATTTGATCCTTTTTATTGACTCAAGTTTAATATATATGCAGTATCTTTTGTTCTACCTGTGTTTTGTAGTTATAATCATTACAAATAACAGCAAAAAAATACAGTTTCAGTGATCCCATATCATTTTGGACAATAAAGTTTATTGTAAAGCTGTAAAATATCCTGCCTCCATTACATATCTTTGTCAGAAGTGTTTGAGAACCAGATTTGAGGGATTAATGTGAACAATGCGTGTTATACTGTATGTTCTTGATAATCAGGGATATACACTAATATCTTTAAGCACTGGCCCTGAGAGTCATCAAGCCCCTAAATTTGCTGGTCATTTGGTGGCCCAAATGTAAATGTATGTAAAAATACAAGCTATTCAACACAACCCTTTTTAACTCTGATAATTGTGTTGTCCACTCGTCCATTGTTTACAATGAAAAACGCGATAGACTTCATGGATAGTTGAGTAAACTGGTGGCACACTCGTTTTGTTTGTTTGTTTTTTTATAGTCCACCTTTTTGTGTTTCTGATTTTGTGTCTGACTGGTTAACAGTTTGAGCGGGCTTAGCAGACCCTTACCTTAGTAGCCCTGACACATCTGTAGCTGGCTAGCGATGCTGTTTTTGTAGAATGTTGAACAAAGTGGCACAAAAGAATCACAATGTTTGTGGAACTGTAACGTTGTGTTGGCGGAAGAGTCACAGCATGAGGACCAAACTTGGTGGCCACATGGGGTCACCTAAATGGAGTAACTTGTTACAGCTGCAGGGCATAGAGTCATGGTTAATGTTGAATCCTGATATTATATTCTGTACAAAGCAAAAATATTGACCACCAGCAAATTTTTACAGCCCAATATCACCCACAGAAATCCAGTAACAGCCAGGCGCTAAATGCTGTATTATAGTGGTGACTTTTGGTGCTTTCACAAAATATTAAGAAATTTTTTAATAAATAATCACCAGAAATGTCCATATAATGGCTAAATGGGTAACGGCAAATAATAGAACAACTACAACATTCTGGTGAGTTCACAAAATTACATCACTTTATTGTAATGCAGCCATTAAATCCAGAAAAAGACAACAGTTATGCCATATCAGGATATAACAATATCCAAAATCTAAGACAATATCTGGTCTCATAACACGGTGTCAATATAATATTGATAAATTGCTCAGCCCTACTCAATAGTACATCACTACTACATGGGAGGCAGCCATCGGTTAACTGAGACTGTTTCAACTATTCTCCTTTAAGGGCAACAATCAGTGCCAGTTTGTACCAAAAACGTCCCCAACTTGATTTGTACACTTCCTTTACCGAGCAAAAAGGAGAAATGTTCAAAGTTCAATCAATAGGCCCAGTCTCCCCGCCACAATGGACAGAGGAAGCTGAAGAGAGGCAAAGGCTGGGCCCTGATCAATCCATCCTTTCATTTCCAGGATACCCACGCAGCCACCCCCCGACTCCCCCCTACCTCGCCTCCACCTCCCTGCTCCCCTCCTCACTGACCAGCACCAAGCCAATCCACCCAGGCAGAGATGGGGGGCAGCCATGCAAGTAATAAGAGCCACCACGGTCATGGCAACAAACCACTGAGGGAACTGCTGCTCAAACAAGCTTTGTTCCATGCTGTCAGCTATCTTGTCTACCATCAGTTTTATCAATGGGATGTGATGTCATGGTAGTGATTATACACCCGTCACATCTGATTCAAATATGTGTCTTTATGTCAGGGCAGAGAACAAAAGTATCGGCTTCAAACATGCCACATGTTCAGCCCGGGGTAATAAGCAGTCAGCACTTTTTGTCCCTTATAATAAGCAGTGAGTGGATGGGTGGAGGGCAGGGGACAAAACCACACTCCACCAGGCTCTGTGGATATAACCTTTATGAGCATTTCAAGAGCTCCAAACAAACTCTACATACATCTAACCCCCACAGCCCATACAAAAATGTTCATTTTAAGTTTAAATAACTTTAAAGTGAGTTGTATCATTGGCCAAACTCCAATCAGTGATGACACAGCAGGTGTTTTCCATCGTCTGTGGCAGGCAGCTGTTGCCCTTGACAGTTCATAAATATAAACATGATTGTTGAGAATGATAACTGCCTGCAGTTTCACCCGAACAAATCCTGAAAAAACACAGTCGTGGTTTTGAAATCGTTCTGACAAACAATGAAAAAAGGCCACACCAGGTTTTACTCAGTGGCAGGATGAGACACGTACACTAATGCCACTGCCCTGTGTGTGTGTGTGTTTTTACAGCAACAGATTAGGGCAGGATATTGTTGGAAATTTTGCAACACTAGCGCCACTATGATCATTTCAGTGCCAATGCCAAAAATATTAAAACCTTAAGCCTTTTTTTCTATTTAACAAAAGAAGCCCAAGTACTCACATGTCAAATGCTCCTATAAACACAAGGCAAGAACTTTGCCATCTTAAAATAGTCTAAAAGGGGCAGGGCAAGTTTTGATCAGGATTTATTTAATAAAATCATGAAAAAAACAAAATCTGACTGGGCTTTTGATGCCAACTTTCAGTACTTGATCTGAAAGGAATAATCCAAAACAGACAAAAGAAATAAGTGATTAGAAGAGTCATTGGTTCCAGTTTCTCGGTTTTTAGGACTCTCTGCTTCTGTGTTTTATATCTTTGTAAAGTGAATATTTTAGGTTTTTTGGCTATTGGTCAGCCACAAAAAGCAACCTGAAGATGGGAATTTTTTTTAGCAATTTTCAGACATTTTATAATGATAAAACCAATAGAGACCAACAGACCAAACAATGAATGAATCAAGATAATAATCAGCAAATAATCCTTAAATTACAGCTCTACTGGACAGTTTTCGATACTCTACCCCAGCCTTAGAAAAGATTACTGGCAGAAGTTTAAGCACCGAAATGATTATGATATTTTAACATAAAATGCTAAAATCTGTGACAAAAAGAATAAGTTATATGAACAAAAACATACTGAGATAAAACTTAACTAAAACTGTCATTGTAAAGTAGGAATGCACAATAAATATGAGGGACCGATAAATTATCCGCTGACAATGACCTATCACAGATATATTGCTATATTGGTAGCAGCATAAGTTAGCCCATAAATATCAGCTAAAATATTATCTGATTTTACATATTATGTCAAAGCATTTGATTTGAATTCTCGGGCAAAATGTTGTATATAAGCCAAAGTATTTTTGAAGTTTTCTGATGAACTTTACTAGAAACAAAAATATATTTAAGAGTCAGAACTGTTCTTTGTTTTTGTCGTAATGGTGACCTCAGGTAGAATCGGTGCAGTCAGTGCTGTGGAATATTAAATCATCCATCTTTGCCTTTCTTACCCAGAGGTGTGCATAAACTACAGGCAATATTAACTTTCAAAATACAAAAATGTGAACTTATCAGTTATGGTTTGGGTATTGGCCCTGAGGGGCAAGTAATGACTGGTTTTTGGCTGAAAAAACATCCATATTGTGCATCCCTATTGTAAAGTGCTCATTGTCGCCACCACTGTTCAGAAACGTTACATTGAGAGTAACCACAGAGTTTAGGATTTCTGATTAATATAAACTCCGAGACTCTATAAATGTATGCATAGTGGTAACTTTCCTTTTTATATCTCTGGTTGTATCAAGACATTGTGTGAAATATTGCCAATCAGTGAGCAGGACTATTTTATGGCAATATTTTGATATGATTGAAGCATCAAGGTGATGTTAAGTCAATTTCCATGTCAATTTCGTTCTTATATCCATATCACAACTTGCCTCCAGGAGCTTTAAATGATGTAGTGATGAAGTACCTTGATCTCATTTTATCCATGAATAGTTTTACCATGAAAATGTATTATATGGATATACAGAGATATTGTGAAGTGTTTTATCCACATCCTCAACTCCTACACTGGTGTCGGTCTACAGTAGCTCAAAAGCTTGCTAACAGTTAAAAGTCCCTTACCTGACCATGTGAGCAGCAGACATTAGGGAATGTAAAGAAATGGACTGTGTGCATAGAGACAAGCAAAGTGTCTGATTTCAAACTATTTAATGCAACAATAATCTGTAGGCCAATTTTTGCATTTTGGAAATAATACAAACCATGGCCATGTAGTGCACGTGTGACTTGTGTGTCCTGCAGATGTAAAGTTGTGCTGCCTGTGCTACAGATAGTATTGAAAATAGGAAGAAGCCTGGGGACTGGGGGAGGGGACCATCACCACTTCCGAATTCCTTAAACCCCATGAATCCAACTTTAAGGTAGGAAGGAAGGAGCGCCCTGCTGGCCACAGAGGTGCTGAGTATGAGATTCATTTCATCTCGGTTATCTAAAGTTGTCCTTGATGTGTCTATCTGGTGGACATGAGTTGATTAAAATGCAGCAATAGTGTTGTTTCTATCCAGGGAATGAAACGTCGCCACCAACTCTGCAAAAATAAAATGTACACATTTGTGACTGGGCACGTGTCTGATTAGTGGAGTAACGTGAGTGAGAGCGTGAATCTCCACGGGGCTGGACGTTTTTCATAAACAAATATGTAAAAGTCGACGTTCGCCTGTATTAAAACCCCATTTCTGGAAGTAGCAGTATTTTATTTTGAAAATCTTACAGTCACGTCGCTAAGTTAGCTACGCGAGTCTCTTGTGAAACTTCCTCAATACAAATATTCGCTTTTAGGTTGACGTAAAGGGGTCTGTGCGGTAAAATAAGGTCAGATAATCCAAAAATATATGTTCAAACGGTGCTAAACTTACCCCAGCACCACCAGCTCCCCGTATTTCACTGGGTCTTTGGACGGGGCGCAGTGCTCCTCTTGGCTTGACGAAAACATGAGGCTTCTGGCTTCACTGTTTAGCTTTACAGTAATAATAACAGCAGCGGCTCAAAAATCACCAGGAATCCCCTTCAAAAAACACGACAGGCTCTCATTTCAGATCATATATCCAGCCGACATATATCTCTGCGGCCACACTAATCCAGTTTTCTAAAAATACACTGGTCCCAAACTTCTTTAGCGTGACATAGCAAAATGTAACTTACTTGGCGGTTGAATCCGCTCTGAAGCAGATACAAAAACAGCGAGGAGCAGGGCCGGACTGTACCATTCTCTTCTTCTTTACTTTGTGTAGGGGGGGCGACATACCAAATCTAGGTTCAAACTGGTGCTTGGACCTAAATGTGCTGTATTTAGTTCGTAAAAAATAGTAATTACACTAGGGGATAGTATTCCGTGTTTAATTTATTCTTAAATAAACAACATTATCGTACTTTGAGAAAAACTACCTACTTATTCCACCTCGCATGGTCCATGGATCGCACCCTGTGTTATGTAAACAAAGAGTACAATCTGGGAATTCTTAAAGGGATCATACTTTTCTTAATATATTTGCAAAGTTTCCCGTTTCCCATATCTAACGTGAATAAATAGGGTTTACAAATATTTGTCACGACATCTTGTAAAAAACTGGCATCATAGGACTCACTTATTTTTAGCACACATGTATCAAGGAGGATTGCTCAATTGTGAAGAATTGTTGGCAAAATGTTTGTTTTTATTGCTGAAAGTACTGATGAGGGTTTTGTCTTGTTATTTGTGCATTGTTTGGTCTCCTGGACGATGGTGCACAGAAAGAAACGTAGAGTGTAGATTTAGAGAGTTTCTTTTTAAATAAATCTACTATTGCATAATTTCAAGCCATCAAAACATTATCTTTAGAATCAGAAATACTTTATTGATTCCCAATGGGAAATTGTTCAACAATATATCACAACAAAAACTATATACAACAAACTATATACATAGCGGTACCACGTAACAATCAATAAAGGTATTAAATATATTTAAGGTTTTACAAATTCTATTGTTTTCATTGCTTTGCTATTTACTCTAACAGTTCGAGTAATGTTACAATATAATTTCCAGTTTTTATTTTTAATTGTTGGATTTGTGGTTTCTTTTAGTCCATTATATTATATTTGTGAGTATAATATTTCGCACACAAAATTAAAAAAAAAAAATTCAATCAGTTTTATTTTTGTCATAAAAATATATCTTTTTCTAAAAGAACAGTCGGACCAGTCAATGTTTTAAAGAAATATGATTATGAAATGATTAACCTCGTTATTATAATGGAAAAAATTCCATATCCATTGCAAAACATTTATTCAGTTCAACAGTTTTGGATGCAGAACAACCATAATAGCTTGTAATATGTTTTTAAAACTTTTTTTTTTTTAAGTTTCCATTTTGGTTTTATTTATGCCTCCCAACATAAGCAAGTTGGTAATGCCAATATTTATTTTATAATTTTTTTAATGTATTTTTTTTCCTTTTTGTGTTTCCCTTTGTGCAAGTTTTGTACACAAGTTCTTTATGAGAAACAAAGGGACAAAAAATGTATCACAGATCACATAATGTTATCAGATGTGACGACTTTGTATAAAGTTACACAGGCCTGAGTGAGCCGAGAGAAGGTGGGGCAGTGAAAATAATCATGCTGGTACATTTCCTGACTGAGATAACATGCAGCCAGCGAGAGGGTGAAATCAGATTTGCTTATTTTATTGGTGACCCCCTGGGCCCTTTCAAGAGCTTTATTTGATTATGACTTTATTGCAGTTGGATAATGCATGTGACTGATTTTGCAACCTAATGACATCACTATTTATATGTATGCCTGGAAGTTTTGTTTTCACATCACCATTTCTCATTTTGATTTCATTGTGTCGTCTAGCTTCATATCTTCATTTCTCCTTTAGTTGGCTGCAGGTATGTGCTATTCTTTCTTAGGTCTTATTAGTCAACTGGCTCCATGTGAGAAGATGCAAATTAGTCTAATAATAACACCAAGGACCAGTGATTTGCTTAATTGCTTCTTCTGAGAATGACTTACTGACTGTAACCAAATGTCCACACCTCATGTGAGTGAAGATGTCAAGAACTTCTCAACCTCCAACATCCCACATGTCCAGTTGTTCTCACGCCTTTCTGATGAATGTGCCACTTCTCCACTTTTGTCTGGCAGTCCCATCAACCTTTTACTGCCTCTGTCTTGTTTTCACAAGAAGCTCCATGGCTGGAGGCGCCCTCACTGCTTCAGGCCCCCTTCACTGGTCCTATTGCCTCTGCAATTATGACCTCCTGTTTGAACTGGTGTTCAGTTTCAAAGTGCAATAACACTTGACACAAAAACAAAAGGTAGTAGGGGGTCACTGGGGCCTGTGAAGGTACTCGCCTCTCCACCCTTATGTACTACAACCATATCTGTGGTACAATAAGATACGACGCTGATGTGTTATTCTATTTGTTAATAAGTAAGTGAAACTATTTATTTATATAGCACCCTTTAAAACACAGGTTACAAAGTGCTTTACACCAACATCAGTATAGACAAATATGACTCAAAGCAAACAGCACATACAAGATAAAACATTCAAAAATGCACACTCAAAAATACACAACTGCCAAACTGAAAAACACTGTTCATAACAGAATGAACACACAGACTTTCCTTGTTAGTTATGTTACCTACCAATTTTTCTTGCAACAATAAAGTCTTGTTTTGATTTTGAATGAAATAGACTGAACATAGCCACAATAATTTTAATCTGGCAAACTGGCTAGGAAGTAATAAATGTATTATTCATTTTAACTGAAATGTTTTTCATCAGAAAAGCCTTGATTTCTTGCTATTTGCTTACTAGCTAACCTGCGTTACCATGGCTACATACTAAGTTATTAAAGGGAGTAAATCAAACCATAAACCATACAAAGTGTGAGGAGCTGGCCTGGAATTTGATCATTTCAGAGGCAAGGCCACTTGGCCTTCCTGTTGTGAATTTTTTGTTATTATTTTGAGTGAAACTTTTTTTTTCATCAAATTGGTGGAAATGGGTTTCCATAGGAAGAGACAGCGCGTGGACGGCAGTGCAATGAAAATACAGACATTTCATACACGAGACGAGTGTAGATGTGAATCTAGCTGTTTGTCACCGTCAACAGAGACTCAAGTCTGCTGTGTAAACCACAGAATTGTAGAGTAACATTAGGTTTCATGATCCAAGGAAGTTTATGTCATGTCCACATTTCATCCATACTCACATGTTCTCACGCTGGTCTACATGAGCTCTTTTTCTCCCTCTTGTTTTCTGTCTACTGCAAGTCTCCATCACACTTAAATGGCCAAGTGTCCCAGCGGTTCATATGAGAGAGCAAAACAGAAAGTCACACTGATCAAGTGCTCCCCAGTGATGGTTGTGGCACTAAGCAACCGCTTTGTGTTAATGCCAGCAGCTGTTCCTGAAAATACAGACAATATAATGAACAGAACACCTAAGATCCACCTAGATCACAACCTTGGAACTATTGAAAAGTCAACCTAGAAAAGGGGGTTCATATGTTGTTTGAAACAGTCGACAGACTCAGCTGATCTAATGGGGGGGGGGGGGGGTGGGGTGTTCCAGAGTCTGGGTGCAAAGACAGCAAAAGAACAGTCGCCTTTAGTTTGACACGGTATAGGCAACAGTTTTGATTGGCTGTAATGGGTCAGAAGCTCAGATATATAAGCAGGAGCTTGGCTGTGTAGAGCTTTGTAAGTTATCAAGAGAATCTTAAAATCAGTCCTGAACTTCACAGGTAATGAACGCAGTGAAGTTAAAATAGGGGTAATGTGTGATCTATGGCCAGTTGTGGTAAATAGCCTGGCTGCAACACTTTGAACAAGCTGAAAACACGCCAGAGCAGCTTAACTAAGGCGAGTGAAAAGGCCATTAGAGAAGTTGAGACAAGAAAAGATGAATGTGTGAACGACATGTTCTAAATAAAAACCTGATGGTAAAGGTTGGATTTTTGGAATATTCCTGATTCCGATTGTAAAATTCAATTTGTAGCATTTTCAGAGCCAATAATGATTATCTCAGTTTTGTCAGAATTTAGTTGAAGGAAGTTGAGTGACAACTCGTCCTTTATAGCAGGAAGGAAAAAAGGACAGGACAAAGTATTGACTCCTGAGGCACCACATATAACAGCGGAACAGATGAGGACTCTGGTTATCCACAGATACAAGGAAGTGTCCATCTGACATACATGACACAAACCATTTTACTTTACCGATACATCTATTCCATTGTTTAACGAGAATGGTATGGTCAATGGTATCAAAGGCAGCGGACCCTGTCAGCCTACATAAGGATGTCATTTATGACTCTTAACAAAGCAGTTTCAGTGCTGTGTTTTTGGCAAAAGCCAAGTAAAATGAAAGGTAATTCTGAGAAGGGTGTAGGACGTATTTTTTACTTAGGGACACAGCTGTAGGTAAGGGATTAGGTTAACAGCAGTGAGAACAGCAGTTCCTGTGACAGGTAAGACCTCTTTCAAGAATTTGGAGGACAAAATGCAAGTTGGCAAGAGGACAGATATAGATGAGAAATTGTCTCTCAAAAGTTGTGCATGGAAATTGGAGCAATTTGGGTTAGTAAATCTGGAACACCACTAGATAGTTTGGAAGGGTGGAACGGGGGCACAAAGTTGGACCTTATACTGTTGATTTTGTTGACAAAAAAAACAGTAAATATAAATCTTCAGTTGAAGTGGCAGACAGCAGTATAACACGGATTAATCCGTGGCATTTGTTGGTTCCGTTCATGGCTGCACATACTTGTCCATTAATAGTACAGGAGAGTGAACTCCAGCTTCTTCAGCAGTTGTGCACGAGGATCAAACTGCATTGGGCCTTTAACTGCAGGCCCAGGGGCTGGCCTTAAAGCTGTGGGTATAATGAATGTTTACTGCTCTTTTGTGTCACTGTCTCTTTCCGCTTGCTTTCATCCAGTGGGCATTGTCTGTGTAAAAGAGCACTACAGTCTTTTCTATGTCTGTCTGACTCACCCTCCCGCATGCGCGCACACACACACAGTAAAGTTGGGGGGGGATCAAAGGCTCTCTAGCACATACCACACTGATGGAGAGCAGATGCAGGGAGTGGGGTGTTTCGCTGAAGTTGTGCTGGCCTAAGTGTGAATGCAAATCTATGTTTAGGAGGAGGAGTCAAATGTTACCAGGCAAGAGGCACGCAGAGCAGAGCCGAGGCCTACTGCGACAGGATAAATTGCGCAATTGAGACTTGCCGTGTGAGCAATGATGACATAGGAAAGACAAAGCCCCCATTAACTTCCTCACTGCTCCTCTGCAGGCTTTACATGTCACACTTTCAATGGGAGTCATGAGACTACCAGTAAGTGTCTGACGAAGTGCAACCTCTACTGCTGCTTTTTCCCACAGTTTGAAATCTTTTGTCATTTACCAACACAGGATGACATATCAGCCTTTTTCCAAGAACTGTGAGACACATTATAGGAGGTAACAGTGACAAACCAGCTGACACAGAACGTTCCTTACAGGTCTCTATTTGATGATCAACATTGTGCAAATGTTTTTGTGCAGTATAACACCCCAACACTGCATTAATTACAACAATAATGAGAACTAACCTTCCCTGAATGACACCAAAGTGTTAATTTTACAGAAGGCAAACTTGTGATTACAACTTGTTTAAATAGCCTTTCTGGAACATTCAGCTAAACTTCCAAGAATGTTTTAATAACATAAGAATAACATTTTTATGTTGTTTTAACATTGATGGAATGTACTGTAAGGGAAACATTACCAAAGCCATGCTAGTTTTGCATAACTAGCTAACTTGCAACTACTACTATGAGGGAACATAAAGGGATAAAGGAGGAGGTTATCATGCTTAGCTGGTTGGTTTTATGTCAGAAAAATTTGCCACTCTAGCTTCCAGGGAACATTGTGCAGGAATATTCAATCAATGTTCCGAAACCCAAAAACAAGTCAGTTAAACCCATGGCTGTATAATCACCTGCTTATAGGAGACTGTAGTGTGTACATATGACACAGCAGCAGCCTCCAACAGCGAGCTGAGAAAGGAGCTCCCTGTATTACTACCCTCTTAATGACGAGCATGTTGAAGATGCAGCTGTGCCTGTTTTGTCTCGAGGTTTCCATGAAGGTAAAAGCCAGCTCTCCAATCAGCTGACAGCAGCATGACAGTGTGGGAGAATGTGAGGAATGTGCTGATCCCATGTTGCTCGCGCCCCTGACCTGAACCACCACCACCCCCCAGCCTGCACAACAGTCCTGTTGTTTTAAAAGGACTTTTTAACATGCAAAAGATGAGAGCAAGAGCTTTCTGTGCAGACACCAAAAGTCAAGTCAGGTCCAGGCAGTCCAACAGAGAGCTGGTAGGGGTGAAGAAAAAAAAGAACACAACCGTGGAGAAAGTGAGAATGCAACTGGAACCTGGAATAATCAAAAGCTTGATTATTCCAGCTACCAGCTGCATTCTCACTTTCCTTCAACATCTCCTCACTGATGGGAAATATTTTGGAAAACCTCATGCAGGAGCTGAGAAACACTCTCCTGTTCTGAGGGATTATACAGCATGGAAGCATCACAGGAAACTGATCACACCCCAGCACAGTGTCAGCTTCTCTACAGTCATACAAAACCACTTACCTAAAATAACACCACCGCACGACAAACATGTTTATTGTGCGCAGGGAAGTCAGATGAATATTTTGCCAAACAAATATACCTGCCAGCAAAAAGCTTCATGAGCAGAAGCTTTGTCATTCCCCAGTGCACATTCAGGTTTTTCCAGTCAATTAAAGGTTTTGTGCTGCCCCACAGTGGTTGGTAGAAAGAAGTGCAGTGGGAGGAAAAAGAAGCAGCACAGGACACCGGACAGATTTATCAAGCATCCCTTTTATTAACATCACCTGTTACAAAAAGAACAAAATCTTCAGTGTTAATGAACTTAGCAACAATATAGCGAGTGTTGATTACAGATGATATGGGACGCTTATTCCTAGAGTAGTTGCAGTAGGATTAAAAACCTCTAACACTGTCGACCTGGCCTTTTCTCTCCACAGCCAGGGTCACAGACTCCCTTCTCTCTGGAGCTGCAGTACAGACTTGTCTACAATTTGTCCATGCATCTCCATAGTTACAGTCACGTAGTGACCCTTCGGATATGCTGAGACCCCTTGTGATCTCCCTTCTCCCACCCAATCCTGAGCCAAGGTATGCGATGCATGGAGCTATGAATTCATGAATGCATGATGATGCACAGTTTGTGATAGTTTTCTGGTCAGGAGGCAAACAGATCAACAACATAGTGTATTTCAGCAGGTCCTAACTGGTACATTTAAACAATACATGTCTTTAAGTTAAGAAAAAAGGACTGAAAACCCAAAGTTTGTTTCATCAAGTTGGAAATCTGTATCACTGCCCTCTCATGACAAATAAACAACAAACTACTGCAGTATTCAAAAGGATTTCACTGAAAAATACAGGTGTTCTCAACAGAGGAATGGTTGCCACACAGTTTAAATTATGCTGGATGTCATTTATAAGTTTAGAATAAAAATCAACTGGCGATGCTGCTGAAGAAGAGGAATGTGGTGGGAGCGGAGTAGTGTGTTTTGGTACAGTGTCTGGAGTGTTTGGAATCAACAGTAACCTCTGCCTGTTCCCTCAGTGAGACTGGGAGTAGTTTGCCAGCGGCCTCGGACAGAGTCAGCGGGAGGCTGCCTACAGTACAGGTGAGGTGATGGAGGTTGGGGAAAAGAGGGGGGTGGCTGGGCGTGACAGTATGGTGTGACGGTGGTAGTGATGAGACCGAAGGTCAAAGGTGGTCTCTGTAGTGCAGTCAGGGTGGCTGCGCGGGGGTCTGTCCTCCTCTCACTATACCTTGGGCAGATCTTTGTCAGCCTCCTGCAGAAAATCACACAAATGTCGAATCAGACTTCAGGACTACGATTCTATAATGTTGTAAGAACACAGATATAGAAACAGACACCGCATTCACGATTCAACATGCGTCTGCCCATCTGCCATATTGAGAAGATCATGATCCATTAGTAAATAATATGATGTGCATTGAGAGATTCACTACAAAATCAACTGCAACTCGCTTAATACTGAACCCATTTTAATGAAATGTGGTTTGTTGTAGACAGAGAAAATTGAACATCATACTGATTACATTCAGTTACCGGGGGTGATCTAATCAGCTCTATGCAAAAACATTGAGAACATGTGACAGGCACAGTTTAGCAATCTCATTCACTGGCACAGTACACACCCACTGAACCAGAATACAAGTGAGAAGAAAACAGCGCGTAGAGCCAAAATATTTAGTAGTTAGCAAGTTATTATCTAACTTGATGAATTAAGGATTTATGTTGACTAAAGCAGAATTTTTGATTGTTGGAACAGTGGAAAGATTGACTAAGAAGATTTGGGTGAATTTTATTTAATTCTGTCTGTAGAGTTTGAATGAAGTGTGTTTTACGATGAGTTAACAAGGCAATTACACCTCGTCTTAGTTTGGTAAAAGAAGGATAATTTGTGAAAAATAGGTGTAACATATTTTGTGGGTTTATTTTGTTTATTTTTTGGATGTAGCAACCTAATGAAGCAAACTTGCAGCTTGCGCACATCTTCCCAGCTGAAACAGGGCCAAACCCTAATAAATGAAGAAATGTATATTTTTGGAGAAACTCTCGAAAGCTGAACTTTTAAGTAATTTACATTTGATGTTGCCTCCTCATAGATGGGAGGCTGCAAGTCCCGGTGGAAGTTGTGGCTATTCAGAAGTTTAATGTTTTGGCACAGAGCTAATGAACCTGCCTCTAGTGACATTTAACTCCAAGTAGTGACACTATCATGTTCAATTTCTCACATTTATAAGAAACAAATTTCATGAATCAGAATCTAGTCTGCATCTCTCAATGCACACTGTATTGTTAACTAGTGGATCTTGATCTCAATATAGCAGATGCATTGCAGAGACATACAGCAGCAGCCAATGAGGTTATCTAACTTTCTATGTCTATATGCATAAGAACAGCACAGAAACAGGTCTTACCCCTTCCTGTCCCTTGGCGAGTTGCCGGCTGACGGCATGTAGCAGCTGCTGCAGTTCTCTGACTGTTTGGTTCAGTCCTGCAGTCATTTTCTCTTTTCTGTCAATCTCTTCCTGTCAGACACAGAATGGCCGCTTTAGACTGCAAACTAACCACCTAATTACTGCACATGCAAAGACACACACCACAAACTGCTACTACACCCAAAGTGTCCCAGACTCTTACTCTCTGTGACGTCAGACTGCTGTTCTCTATCAGGTCGTCAGCGTTGTCCGTCACTTTAGAGAGCTCTCCCTGGATCAGATCTAGAGACTGCTGTGCCTGGAATAAAGACCAGAAAGTTCGACTTGTTAACAATGTGTCCTGCAGTTGGACCCATATCAGCAGTGTAATAAAATATAAATGAGCATTCTTACCTTATACAGGTCACCAGCCACCTTTTGCCTCTCATTCTCTTCCGTCTCAAGCTTGGACAGAGTCTCTGTGAGCTGGGTTTTCAACTGGAATCAAAACAGACACTCAGCACATGTTCTACACCTGTAAACCCCCGTTATAATTTAGTGTTGCATGGCCAAAAAAAAGAGAGCATTTATTCACAGCCTCCTGCCAACATTTAAGTGCTCAGATTTAACTGATTTCTCTCCTACTTAGGCCATGTTCAAACCAAAAATAGCACTGTGTCAAAGAGTGGAAGGGGCTGCGTTGGTGTGGGCATGTTGCTGCAGGTACCGCTCAGAAGATGAACCATGATCTGGGAAGTCCAGTTTGAGTAATACAGTTATGCTTTCATGCTTATCAGATGTCACCGCGCTGTTTATGATCCCTTGAAACAGGATTTTATGAGTTATCATTGCTGCAGTCATTGTTTCCTGCTTCTCCATTACCGTAAGATAAACAGTATATTTACGTCATCCACCTGACAAGGTAACCTACCATCAATGTCCACTTATGTGTACCCAATTGGCAAATGCATTATTAGTGGACAATCATGAGAGCAGTCCATCTGGGTACTTTCCTCCTGCATCATGCCCCTGGCCCTTTCTGGTGAAAACAACTATCCTGTATTGCTTTTTGTCTATCAGGAGACCAAAACCTCTGGCCAGTCATGTGGACAATTATGCTGTTACATTGATGGAGGGAGACCAAAAGGATCCCTAATTCTCAAATGTTTCTAAGTGGACAAACATGACATATACAACTACCTTACTGAATCTTCAGGTCAAGAATTTCAGACATTTGTCAATGTTTACACTGTTAAGACAATTTATTTGGCTGTTCGGGTAATCTGTCTCCACTATAAACTAATTACATTTGGCAAAGCGGAGGTCAGCTCACTTTATGTGAATTCTAATTTTAATTTAAATACCCTCTGCTGCCAGCCTGTTGAACCAAACTCCATCTAAAAGCAGGTGTTTTATGTTAGGTGAGATTGATTGATTAACTGAAGTATTAGATAACTACACAATATCAGATTTTATTACTCCCTAATATTGTTCTTGGACCCCCAAAAGAATCCAGTATCAGTCGAGGCCTAGTAACAATCTGTCGCAGCCAACACTACATTTTTGATGGTGCCATCGTCAGTCTGAACACAGCCAATATGTTAAAACAAACTACTGACTGCTAACACTTCACAAAGACCACAGAACAATGGCCAGTGACATTATGGCAAGACAAAGACAGTGAGACAGATCAGACAGACAAGGTTTGTAAGAAGGCTGAAAAGGGAACAACTGTGAGTAGTTGAAGGTGTAGAGTAAAATTATAGCTGAAGATGGACAAAATGGAGCATATATTTGGATTCTGCAGTGCAGACAGAAGGCAAGGTGACTAGTGAGCCATTTGTTAGGTACCAGACATGGTTAAGTGCCTGTGTAGTGAAGGAAGAGTTAGTTTTGTTAGTATCACCGAGTGTGAAGATGAGTCATCATTCTCAACCTCTGATTTCTGCTACTTTAAAAAGTTCCTGGCTCTGAAAATCAGAGAAAACCCTCTTGAAGTTAAGGGTTGAATGAGCACATTCACTGAGGTTATGGATGATGACCCACAGCTGCAGAAGATGCCAGAAACCCCTGACCCGTTCTGTGGCGGTCAGTGCAGAGCCACTGCTGAGTGCAATAAGGGATAGGTTTTAAAAGGAGCTCTAGCTAGAGGGTGAGCACCGCTTACCAAATTCAGCTCCTCATTCTGTCTGATAGCCTCTGTATATGAGCCATCAAGTCTGGTCTGCAATTCAGTCAACAGATCTTTGAGCTGAAATTAAGTTTGAGATGTTTAATGGGAGTCTGTGGGAGTCGGGTGCAGGACAGCACTACTAGCACACAGTCTATATGGAGTGATATGAGCTGATCAGGCCATTAGACAAAAAGGGAATGCTATTTTCTATTTGTAGAGCTGCGTGGTGATAAATGAAGCTCAGGATCCTGTTGTACATGGCTGTAAATTACCAAAGGCAGTCTATTAAGTTAGTCTGGTAAGTGGTGTAACATCACTGCTAGAGCTAACTATATGAAGTGTGTGTATGTTCAGTTTAATAACACTTAAAGGGATAATTGGATTATTTGAATTGGGATTGTATGAGGTACTTATCAATAGTCAAAGTACTTTAGATCCCGGTTGGCACAACCCCAGTTTGGAGAAGCAGAGAGGAATATCAGCATGGAACCTAAACAATGTACTGCGCTGTACAAGGTCAGCAACAAAACAGATTTTAACCACTTTAAAAACCTTGAAAAAAAAAATCTACATCAGTTTAAATGTATCCTATATTTTGAATATTTTCACCACTTTTCTTTTCTGATGGGAAACCAGCATTTTATAGGCCCAATATAGCTCTCTCCAAACCTGCCAAACTTTTTAGGCTAAATCAGTCATTTTATCTCGCAGAACACAAGGGAACTCTAGATTTCCTCAGGCTGTTGGTGTCGAGTGTCGAATTGCACTCCACCTCCATCATGACTTTTTTATTCATCTATTTATATCATCTTTGTTTTTACGATCAGAATAAAGGGGCAACAACTAGTATCTCGTTATAACAACCCTGTGTTGTAAAAGGATAAATAAATGAACCTTGTATCTTGTAAAATAGCCAAGTAGCCTACAACAGCATGATTCATCACTTTACAACTTATTTGCAAATGAATACAACAGTGGTGTGCACTGATTTCTGTTATTATAAATGTTGCCATACTATGTTGCGAATCCCGTACAGCATTTGCTTGTTTGTCTTTAAATATATATATATATATATATAGTCTATGAAGTGTTTAGAGTACATATGCACAGTACTTAAAAATAATTCAGACACAGACAATAAAATTAGTCTTGGTGTTTTCTTCGTGTGGCTGCTGATACACTTCAAACTCTGAGACAAGAATATTTTTTGTATATCCATCATTGACACGTCAAGCACTACTGTGCTGAATCCAAGTGTGCATTTGTGGAAATTTCACAAATCTAGCGTTCCCTATTAGACATGACCGTTTGTGTTATTGTGTGCCTTCAGTGTTTTTAAAAGTCTGTCTGATGGCAAAGTGATGAAAATATACCAAGAGGCTAAGTGGCTTTTGCTGCTGACCATCCAGAGCATTCATTAGCTTGAATACTGGTGTCCCTCTCTGCTTCTCCAAACTGGGGATGTGCTGATTGCCATCTACAGTAGGTAATATATTTAATAACTACCTCCTCAAATAGTCTGAACTATCCCTTTAATGTCTGGTGTGTGGATTTCATATGCCCCAACTAAACAGAGTACAGGATGTCACAAAACACCAGAACAGAAAAAACACCATGAACATGAAAGTGACAGACAGCAGAGCTTCTTTTGCCACAGGAGGATGAACAGCCATGACATGACTGAGGATCACATGACAATTGGTCGAAGATGCCGTGTTTCTGCCTCACCTCTCTGACCTCCGTCACATAGGTGGCACTCTCACGCTCTGCTCTCTCCAACTCAGACTCCAAGTGCTGCTTTTCTCGTCTCAGCTGCAGAAAACAGGTTCAGAGACAAAACAGAAGTTTAAATGTTTGAAGTTTGAACTACAATACATCTTAGAAGAAATGTGACAGTGTTAGCTTAAGTTGTGTGTTTCAGGAGAACTGACATTTTCCAACTCCGCTCCATCAGTTAGTCTCTCGATCTCCTGCTCCAGAACTGTGACTTTCTGGCTCATCTAAAGCAAGAGAAAGGAGAATGATGCAATGAATAGCACACACGGTGCAATGATATGGGTGTTGTTCCTGTTAAACCTGAACACATACCTCTCTGAGCTCTCCCTGTGATAGCTCCAGTTTCACCCTCCAGCGAGACTCCTCCTGCTCCACGCTGTTCTGGAGGCGCTGCAGGATGCCCTCCTGTGGATGCAGCAGGAATAACGGCTCAGTTTGGCAAGCAATACCACCATTGAACCACAAGTGTTAAAACAGAAAACCTTATCTCACCGTCTCTGCCAAAACCTTCTTGTATGTCTCACAGTCTTTCTGCAGAATCCTTTGGGTTTCCTCGGCTTCTTTCAGCTTCTCAGCCATCGCCTATCGAGACAGAGGGAAGCATTTGTAGCTAAAGAAACATTCAGATTAACAGCAAATGTTCTTGTTTACATTTCCACTTTATTTACCTCCCCTGATGCAGGGGTGGATTGTTCAGCTGAGCTTTCAGCGGCTGCCATCTCAAATCTGTGGAGCCACTCCTGATGGTTCTTTTAGAGAAAGGAGATGAAGAGTAAAGAGAAACTTCAGTGAAACAGGGTTGGACCAACAGTTTAATATTAAACACACAATATGTAAATTCTGCCTCTCACATTAAAACACTAACAAAAGACTGTTTGGTGACAATTAAGTAGTGTGGGATCATGGGTGTTGTTGTCTTCAGTGTTACACAACCACCAGCTGATGAAGATCTATCTGGTGTCTCAAGCAGAAAATGTTCATGGATGAGGCAATGTATTAATTTTTATTCACGTTACATTAGGCGCCATTATAGATATTACAAGTTTATCTGGGTATGAAACACTGTTGGAAATATTTGGGACAATTCAAGTATACAACATAGGTCTAGTACTTTTAGACATTTTAATGCAGACATATTACATCTTACAGCTTTCAGCCAAATGTCAGACTGGTAATAGTGAATTTTACCACCTGGTGTCACAGGTCCTGAGTGGAACTAAGTGACAATGAATTCGAGTGGAGTTGCGAGTCAACACAACACGTTCCCGCAAATGTTCCACAATAGGAGCCTTGTTAAGAAATGAAGGGTGTCTGTCCATTGAAACAATAGAGGACTTATCGTTTGAAACGTATACATGAGCAGTTGAAGTCTGCATTTACAGCATAATGCAGCAACTTAAGTGGGACTGACGAGAGCAGATCAGAACAAGGCTTCATACTTGGACTGCGCTGGCAAACTATTTCTGGCTAGCTACCTTGCTAACATAGCAAAAAGATGATGAGTATTAGTGATATGACAGTTGTCAGGGACAGGGTCTGATTAAAGTTATATTGAAAAGTAATTGGGTCATTGTTTATTAACTTTCCAGCAATCATAAAATAAGGAGCAACTTCGCTTGACACCACCGTCTGCTCAGCTGTCTGCTTGGAGTACTTGGAGTATTTTAGCAACCACCCACATTTACCATCATACCTATTACTGCTGGAACACAGCAAACTTAAGTTCTTAGTAGTTTGTCAAGTTTAGTGTTTTATGTTGCAAAATGCAAATGTAACTTTTTGTTTGCGATTGTAATCTAAGGCTCTGGCGGTTTCTTGATGTAATCTAACAGGGAAATATGTAAATTTACATACCAGACTGTTGTTAAACACTGTGACTGTTACTACACCCACAGTGTAAATACTTTCAATTATTTCCTTGCCCCAGTGTGCAATTACACATTTGCCGGTGATTATTTTAACTGCACATAACTCC
>JAJHUR010094601.1:12452-27715 GCA_027495735.1 Lutjanus campechanus | reverse complement strand
TTTTTTTTTTTTTTTGGCTGCCCTTTCTCTGCCGTTGTTGTGCAATTAGCTTGCTATAGCTTTAGTAAATATCTGCCTGTTCTTGAGTAAGAAAACCAGTCCTGACTAGTCCAATCATTCAACCTGAATGAAATGATTGACCCTTACAGCTCTGCAACAGCCAATGATAGTGGGTTTTTTACATTTTATTTTTATCTTTTTTGATTGCTGTTGAATGTAAAGAGAATTTTAACAAATATAAGGAAAAAAAAAAAAGTGCTTCTTAAATACAGTGCAGTAGCTTTAATAATTTCTATTGCTTGTCTTCACTCCATGTAGGTAATGATGTGGGGAGGGGTTCCTATGGTGCCATGCATGTCAAGCAGGTGCTTGACTATGCCTACACTGTCCTGAGTCATGCTGTGTCCCCGCTTGCACGGTCGTATCCCAACAAAGACTCTGAAAGGTCAGTATTCAATCCATTGAACAGAACTAAAGGTTTCCTGGATAAAAGAGGTGCTCTTTTAAAACCCGCCTCTGTCTTTCCTGCAGCACCTTGGGCAGGATAATCAGGTTGACTCAGGAGGTGATCGACTACAGGGATTGGATCATTAAGAAGTGGGGGGGCAGGGATGTGGCTCGAACAGACAACAGAGGTATGTTTACTCAAACTTTAATATTCAGTTCTACAGTAATGTAGAAAAACTCATTGAAACCAAGACTGTAGTGGAGGTAGGGGAATAAATATTCATTCTAAGAAGAGATCTGTTTCATAAGGAAACATTAAACAGTTTTTTTTTTGGTTTTTTTTGCATCAGACAAATTACAACTAATTGAACAGCTCCATAAATCATAGTCGAAGAATTCAGTGGTTCAGTAATCTACCAGAAAATATAAACTTTAATGTGTAAATAATAAAATCCACTGAGCGAAGTGTAAATTATTGAACCTATTCATTTGTTTTTTTGTAGTTTCACCTCCCAAGGAGCCAGTGTCGGAGCAGGATCCCTGTGTGCTCGGTGGTGGTGTCGGGTCGGAGGAGCAGCAAAGGGACTCGGTGTCGCCCCACAGCGCAGACTCCCCCATGTCCATCTCCAGCCCCCAGCAGCACTCCTCAGCCTCTTCTGTCTCATCGCTGTCCGGATCAGACAACGTAAGAAAACACATGCACACATGAGGGATGAGCAGAGAAGCACAAACGCTGTAAAAGTACTTGAAGTGGTTTTTGCTATTTGTAAGTTAGGGTCGTTCTCAAAATGGCCTGTAGAAACATATGCACAAAACTAGGTTTAAAATGAGTAAATCCAGAATTAAAAATAAGCAAAGCTCTCTTGCACCAATATAAACTAATCTCTGTCTCGTAAAACCAAGCTTATTGATGGAAAGCAGATTAAAGTTTTGAGGTCAAAGTTTGATCATTATCGAGATGGTTGTTTACCCATATTACAATAATTGAAAAATAAATGCGAGTCCCATCAGGACTTAGTACAAAAGAGTAAGGAAAACAGTTAATCGCTCTGTATTCCTTTAACATTAAAACATTACATTGTTTGCTGGCTCTGTTATTTACCCTACTCATAATGGCTCAACAGAGAGGCTCTAATTTCTCCTCTTGTTTGCTGATTTAATGGAGCAAAATGACCAGGGGTGTTGTGGAGATTCTTTGAAATGATTAACTTTCTTCAAGGACCTTGATTATTTAGCTTAATCCATGTATATAGGCAGACATTTTAAAAGTTAAACCTCTTCAAGTTTAAGGTTAAGATTAATACTGTTAATACAGTTTAAGACTAAAGTTTTGTTGCAAAAGAATGAAATTTAATCAAGTTTTAGAGTAAAATCTAAACTGAGGTTGAAAGAGGTTCGAAATTTAATATATGTTAATATAATGTTAAAATTATGCCATGATTTAATCGGGTTACAAAAAAAATTCTTGTTGGTGCCACCCAGCCATAGTGTTAGTCAAGTGAATTCTGACATAGCAAAGAGTTAATTAACGTAACGTCTTCTCTGTTGAACTCCTGTATATATATTCATAATGCTGCCTGCAGACAGCACGAAATGCAGTTGGCACTGTTGGTATGAAACACCCATGACAAACTGGTAAATTTAACTGGTACATTGCTGCAGACGGAAGTACAGAACTATTTCATGTGATGGTGCAGTTGACATCCAACATAATGGAGCAATGCTGCCACCCACCTGATTTTATTCTCTCCAACCCGTCTCATGGAAGCACACCCAATTTGCATCTTATTTAACTGCAGTATCCAGATGGAGACAGTCAGCAGCTACAAGTGACGTGCTCGACCTTGCTCATTATCTCCTCCTTTTTGTGTGATTTACCAGGACTCCGATTCAACGCTGCCGTGTCCCGTCCCTCCGCCAGCCCTGCCGCCGTACCCGTCTTTCCCGCCTCTGGGCCTAGCTTTACCGCCAGGCCTCAGCATGGGCACGGGCAAGCCCGGTATGGGAGGACACCATCTCCTCATGCCTCCAGGCTCACAGGTAGGCACACAGCAGCGGCTACAGGCACAGAGGATTACATTTGCTTAGATCATGCATAGAAATTGGGAACAAGAAAAATGATTTAGTGGTTTAACGCTTGAAAAAGAGGATGAAGCATAGAAAATTGGGGTTAGGCAGTGTTGAGAAAGCTGTAACATTTTAGGCCAAATAGCTCTAAATAAAAATAAGGGTTTTTAAACTGACATTTTTTTAGCATTTGATAAGAGCAAGAACAACTAAATGTTATCTCTGTTTCCTGTGAATAATTATTGTCCTCTTCTATTCTTCAGGCTCGCGTCTCACTGCCCGGTGGTCTAGCAATGCACTCCATACCTGGCAGACAGGTGTGTATAGACACCGGGCTCCCCCCCTTCTTCCACATGCCCCCCCCAGCCCATGCTCATGCCCCTGCCCCCTCCAGCCCCCAGCCTCCGCCCAGCCCCCACTCCAGCCACACACACAAGGTAGGCGCCGGATGCCACAGACGCACTGTCAAGGCAAACTTGTCTCACACACACACACACACACACACACATACCACACACACACACACGAGTTCACACTCTTTCCATCTCATGTTTTCTGTTTCTCCTCCGACGTCTCCATTCTCTGTCAAGTGTCTGATTTCTCTCAGTTTTTCTGTATTTTCATACCAGTCGAGTAACAGGTTACATAAAAAAAAAATGGAATTGCCATCTGTAGTTCGTAACAATACCATCACTGCTGGTGAGAACTGATGTTCCAACATCTGGTGTGTATCTGTTGCCATGGGAAATGACAAACAGGGACATTATCCACCACAGTTTCATCCAGTTTTCTTGCTCTTACGGCCTGCCTGCTTATTAAAGGAATCGTTTGACATTTTTCACTTACCATGAATTAAATGAGAAGCATTTGCCCATCATGAGCCACGCAAAAGAGCCACAGGCCCCTGGTATAGACTGTTAGAATGTGTAGCAGAGCAGCATCACATTTTATTGCAGTTTGTGTCTATGTCCGATAGAACACAGTAGCCTACAACACAGTAATTACTAAAACAAGGGCAATAAAATTGATTTTGTGACAATCATCACTTTGGCGATATTCACTTAAATTGGACACCCACGGGCAAAAATATAAATCGGCATCTATGATGAGAAGATCAATACCACTTCCATATCTACAGCCTGCTGGCGATTAGCTTAGCATACACACTGAAATCACGTGGAAACACCTAGCCTGCCTTTTGCCCAAAGATTAAAAGCAGGACTTAATAGGTGCTGGTATGGAGATTGTTTTTACATTTTGGAGTGAGTCAGGCTAGCTTTCTCCTGCTGTTTCCAGCCTTTGTGTTAACCTGGCCACCTGCTAGCCGTAGCTTCGTATTTAGTGTACAGACGTGAGAGTGGTATCAATCTTTAAACAGCTGAGTAAATACAGTCCACAAAAATATGAATGCAACATTTGTTTATGCTCCTGAGTTGAAGTGATGTAAGACTGTGCACACAAACAGTTTATTTCTCCAAGATTTTATGCACAGAAGTATTAAAATCCATCTTAGTGAGCACTTTTCCATCCACCTGACAGGATTATCTATCTACCTGACAGGTGTGGCATGTAGAGAGGCTGATAAAACACCTGTCTGATGGATAGATTATCTTGCCAAAGGAGACCTGCTCACTATCATGGATTTTAAGAAATTTGCGAACAAAATTGGAGAGAAGTGAACTTTTTGTCCGCATAGAAAAAGTCTTTTATTTATTTTATTTTTTTATTTCAACTCAAAAAAATGGGAGCAGTAAGAATTGAGTCTTTATTATAGGTAAAAAATGTTCTGAATGCTTTATGTTCTCACTATAAGCAATATTATACCCGCAATCAACTACTGCCAAAAAGTAGTCGACTAGTTGCAAATTCTGTATTTTTTGCCCCATAACAATGACCAATTCCTGTCAAAAAAAGGCCTCAATACAACGAGGAAATGGTCCTTGATTGGCTCTGAGAGGCTGTTTGCAAACGAGCTGCAATCTTATTGGACTAAAGCCTCAGCAAGCTTGTCTTAGCTGGAGATATCACAGAAGCAATGCGACTGCTTTCTTGAAGGGACAGTGGGAGTCTTTGCTTGTCTAAATACCTTAAATTCTGTTTATTTAACATGGCTGACCACAGATGAACGGCTAGTTTACAGTGATGCACAGTGTCGACTGGTGGTTTTGATAGGTGACCAGTCGAGCTGTCTGTGAAACCACTTGAACTTTCATCGATTTGATCAGTCAAGTCCTAGAGGGTCTAGAAATCAGTCAACAGGGTTAAATGTTCTGTCCCATAAAAGAATGAAACATAATTTCCTTTTTGGTGCATCATCAGTAAAGAAAATATTAGTTTTATTGACATATCTTTCTCCTCTCCCTCTCTTCTCCGCACTCCTCCTCAGAATGGAGCCAAGTTCAACGTGAAGGGCTTCCACAACCCGCCGCTGGTCAACAACCCTGTTCTGGCGAACCGCGGACACACACACGCTCACACGCACACACAGTATCACCGCAACACTTGGCGACGCAGAAAGAGGGACAGCCTACCGGTTAGCCTCAGCAGATAGAAACCACTCCTCTTCCCCTTTCCACTTTTCCTCCCTCTCCTCTCTGACTGCAAGACCCTGGCTCTTCATTGGTCGGGCAGACAGAGGACCAGAGACCAGCAGTTTTCATTCTGGGGCTGCGGCGACATGGAACAACAGCCCTCAGCTCTGCATCTTCCTCCTACTATCTCTACCTTTCTATTTCTGCATGACTTTTGTTCACACTTTTCGTAGTTTCAGTATTATGTTACTTTCAGTATTTTGTTTTCCTCATCTTCGTTTCAGGTCGGTTCCTGTTGTTTATTTTTGTCCGACTCGGCGATGACGCCAAGTTCACTTGACCTCGTCTCGACCCTCGCAGCCAAGCTGCCTGTGGTTCAGTGTTACTTTTTTCTTTTCTTATTTTTTTTTTTTTTTTTTTTTTTTACAGTTTATACACTTAAGAACAAACAGTTTCTCATTTTGTGCAATAATGTTATTTTTTTCTTTTTTGAACTAAAGTAAATGCTTATTTAATTTTATGTGTGTATATGTAAAGGCATTTTTATACTGTTTTATTTTTGTAGAATTTTAAATTTTGTTTACGAAACCTTTCCCCAGGCAGCATCTCTGGAGTGTGTGTGTGTGTGTGTGTGTGTGTGTGTGTGTGTTCATCAGTTGTTTGTGTGTTCGGGAGTGTGTGTGTGTGCCTGTCTGTCATTAGGTTGAGATGGACCCTAGTTCAAAGGCCCCCCACCCCCTTCTCTTCTTCTCTCCCCTCTTTACTCGCGTTGTTCTGTTTGACAAAGAGGAATGGGAACAGAAAGGGAGCTCCTATCTTGATATTCCTTCCATTTTTCTTCATCTGTCTTGCGAAAATGGGCGAGGTTAACACGAAATTCCTCGTGGAAGTCTTGTTCCTCGGTCCAGTTAGTCTGAGGCATCCTGGAGGGAAGTGGAGGGATGAAAATTGCACCCTGGGATATCCTGAGACTCAAGGGGAGAGGATGTATAAGAGGTAGCTCCTGAGCAGGCGGAGCTTTAGCAGTGCCACCTCGAGACTGTGTGTATGTGTGGTATCTCTGTGTGTGTGTGCGTGCGTATGTGTTCCTTATGGGACTGTGTTGTTGCCATATTTTGTCAGTCAGGGGAAAGGCTGGCAGTGGCCTGCTAGTTTTTGTCTCGGCCATCTTTCTCTCCTCTGGAGGCGATTTTTGACAGAAAAATTAACAGACAGTGCGGAATTTTTGGTCTGAAAGAGCCTGTTCTGTTAAACACATACTCATTTTTGTGCTTGTCTCATTTTATTACATGTCGTAGGAGAGTTGGGGCCTAGAAGGCGACTGCTAATCTGACTTGAATTTGAAGATCAAGATTAGGATAAGAGGGCAGAAAGCCACTGATTTCCAGGTCGGAGAAATCCTCTTCTTCTCTCTAGTCTAGTAGAGGGACGCGTGCTCGTGGAAATCTGATCTCCTGAGGTCAACTCTCTCCCCCGCAGCTGTAAAAATCAGTGCAGACCAACACTAAGATGCTCAGCGATAAGGTTTTTTTTTTCTTTTTTTTTTTCTCCTTTGTGGTCCTGGACAAAGGAGAAGGAGGGGGAGAAGGAGGGGGAGTCTTCCTGAACCAAGGACCCTAGTGAAAGGGAATTATATTTTGATTCCATTCAGGAATCTTGTGTATATTTGATTGCCAGGTACTTCCGCTAATTGTTTGCAATGCCTTTCTTTGTGTTTACTTGGAGTGTGTGTACGTCGTTTTCTTTTCCCCGCGAGCACACCGTGTCACACAAATACACACACTCAACAGACAGGACTGTCGAAAGGCTGTGATTCGCCCAGAACACTACACACGCTGGTGTTATTACTATGCAAGTGGATTCTTCTTAATTATCGCGTCAACTCTCCGGTCTTTTCCATTTGGGTTTTTTTTTTTTAGTTTTATTTTCCAAAGGACAAAACACTGCTTGTTGGACTGGAGTAATGTTACCGACCGTCAGACTCACTCATGCCAACTCATGTGAACTCCAACCGCCAACTCCCCTCCCCCCCGACCCCACCTTGTATTTGTATGAAGGTCCTGACATGTTTTCAAAAGTCTAGTTTTCTACATGTATCCGTCAAATGTATGGAAACGGGGGATGTTAGTGTCAATGGTTGGGTCTGGGTCTGTGTAGTGTGTGACATAGTGAAACGTGTGTGAGAAAGACTCATGACTTTGCCACCACAGGTTTTTTAATCAGACGCGATGGTTCATGAGCGGGCGCACCCCCAGAGAGCGACTTGCCCTCTGCAGGGTGCATTTCAGAAGGGGCCAAAAGTGTCCACCGACAATTCTTTACCTTTTTTACTGAGACTCTGTTCAGTACTGTTACACTATTTATGTTTTGTTTTCCTTTGAAACCATGGCAACTCTGATCCCTCAGTCAAAACTGCACCGGCCATCAATTCAATCTCAGATGAAGGGTTTCCGTTATGAGCAGTGAAGCAGATTATGAGCTAATCATCACCTCCACCTTTCATGTTTAATGATTTGCCAAAAAAAAAATCATTGTTTTTGCCCAACCTGTCACCTTGTTGTTCCCTATGGATGATTATTTTCCAAATAAGTATTTCCATCCATAGATCCGGTGATCACATTGGCGCATGAAATGCTCAGTTCCATGCAATCCTCACCTGATATAAATGCGATACCAAGGTGGATTTAGTCGGCAAAGCCCTTTCAACTCTTTCAGACTGCATCCCTGACAGCCACGTCTGCTTTTTAGAGACCAGAACCAGCATCGATGAGCGTCTGAAAATGAAATTGGTAATGGAAGGTTGTTGACTGGGTTCGAGTTGCCTGCATCTTGACAGCAAAGACTTGACATGCAGTATTAGGAAGTCTGTATGGATTAAAATCTCTGTGCATCTTGGCGGTCCTGCGCAGCTCACTCCCCGTGCTCACCTTCCCTCCATCGCTTTCTCTCTATGGAAACGGTTAAACTAAACAAAGGTTTCGGTCGTGCTGCGACACATTGCCTTCACTTCACACTGATTGGTGTAAGCGGCGGGAAAGGGAAGCGACACAGAAGTGGGCTAGGGCCGCTGAGATTTTGACGTACACATGTACATGTAGATGCAATGTAATATTACCCCCCCCCCCCATTGCAATACAATGAGGGATTTTAAACTGGCGGCTGCTGTTTAGAGAAAGGTGGCAGCCCCTCTATGTCCTGGCTGATTCATGTGAGCAGTGGCCCTCGTAATGGACACCTAGCTACCGGTGGCCGGAGGGAACCACTGCCCAGCTTTTGTTTTTGTTTTGTTTTTTGTTTGTTTTTGGTTGTTTTTTTTTGTTTTTTTGTTGGGTTTTTTTTGACATTTTTATGTAAATATATTTTTTTCTATTTTATTTTTTAATAAACATTTTAAAACTGCCAGTCAGAGTGTGTGTGTGTGTTTTTTTTTTTAAGTGACTAAGATAATATGGGTGCTTAAAGCTTTGGCACAGATATTGGTGGGGATGGAGGGGACATGTTCCCCAGCATCTTCTGAAAAACATGATGTTGCCCACCACCACCCCACCCACAATAAACTGTCTAAATACATTATTTCTTTTAAATATACATTTAATAGAAGCCAACTACATAATTCACACATGCCACTTTCCTGTCGTGGGGCCAGTTAGTAACTGTGCATCTCTGGCTTCACTTCATCAGAGGTTAATGTTACTGAGTAAATCAGGGATGCCAATTGTGTCACCACCAATCAGAAAAGAGTCTTGGTGGTGTTACTGAAGTTCTTACTGTGACAAAAAATATGCCCCTACCATAAAACACCTGCTTTTAGAATATAGTTTGGTCTAACAGTCTGTCCTGACCTAATGTAATGTAGGAAGTGAAACAAACATAATTCTAATTTTCAGGCCATTATACACCAATTAAAACATATTTCTAATTATTAAATATTTATTCTAAATCCTCCAAATCATGCACATATCCTTTAAATGTACATAAATACATTTTTTTTTTGTCATTAATGGAAGCCCAGCAAGCTGTAAACACAACTTTTGCATTATCATCGTTGTACACATTCATAAAGATACAGTTCCTTATGTAGACTTTGACCACATGGAGAGCAACAGAATCATCTGGAGTCATGTTTTTAGCCACTTGGCAAAGCAAGTCCATTATTCAAATATAGCTTTAAGCTTTGTTTTGGTCTCAACCGACACCAGAGGGAAATATTCAGCTGCTAAATGCTCCGCTATGTTCGCGAGCTAGCCACTGACCATTGGTGGAAAGTGTTCTGAAATCTGTACTCAAGTGCAAAAACTGCAACACTGCTGAAAGATTATTTAATGACAAGTAAAACTACCGATGTTTGTATAAACTAGCATCAGCAAAAAGTATAAACTATTTAGAGTATTAGTCACTTTTTAGCGTTGATGTTTAATGCATTGTCAATACTTAATGCATTATCAATAACTGGCATTCAATCAAAAGGGGTTTCTGTTTTCCTCAAATCTTCAGCACTGTTCTGCTCAGTGGTCACGTTCACCTCTCCAAACTCGGCCATTAGCACTCAGATTGCCTTACAAAAATGCAGATGCAGATTTAAAAGTAACTAAGTAGAGTAAGTATCCAAACATTGACTGAATTACGGTCATTTGAATAGTTATAATTAGTTACTTCCACCCCTGCTGAAAATGTCTTCTGTTGTTTGGTGGTAAAACCTAAACAAGGAGGTGAAAGATGTCAAACCACTCTGCAGGGTGGAGCTGAACTGCAGAGTCTGATGTAATTCTCTGTGGTTTTGTTAGTACAAGTGACCCCTTTAACACAAAGTTTGCTACCCTAGTTTGGAGAGGTGAGTGTAACCACTGAACAGATTTGACTGAATGCTGCTATTGATAATTCATTAAATGCCAACAGTTAAAAAGTAACTAATACCCTGAAAAGTTTTTGACAAGAATACTTTGTACTTTTACTGAAGTGTTTTTCTAACACCAGTACTTTTACTTGTAATTGAGTAATATTTTAGTAATGTAACAGAACTTGTACTTGAGTACAGGCTTTCGGTACTCTTTCCACACTACAGTACTTCATTTTAATGCTTTTTGTCACACATTTTTCCTTCATCAAAACATTGCAAAGCATAGCTTCTTTGATTGGGATTTTGTACTTGGCCATATTGCGATTTCTATCATGTGTCAATTAATTGTGCAGCCCTATATGAAAGTAATCTATTTACCTCTAATTAGTTTTAACTCCCATGATTTATGGTTTAGTTGTCTTTGTTTTCTCTGTGGAGCTTTTCTCAGTCAACATGCGATTCTCTGCATGAACACTGGGTGGTGCACATGTACTGCTGCCACTGCTGAATGAGGAGACCCTCTCAAACACAAGCCTGCTCTACGTTACTGAGCTCCCTTGTGTCTACAGTAGGTTTAAACCCTGACACCAAATTTGCAGACTTTGTCCACAAGCTTCACATTCAGTCACAGCGGGCCGTCAGCGGCTGTCAGGTGTTTGTATGTGCGTGGTTTTGTTCAGGATTAGGCGTACCAGCGGAGGTGCTTCTCATGATAGAAAGGAACAGGTCGAACCATGTCTGAAGCACCTGCTCAGGCATCTCTGTGACCACCCTGATCCGCTTGTCTTAACTTCACAGATATAACTTCTGAACAGCGAGAGCTAAACTACAGTAGGGGCTTGAGAAAGATTAGACCTAAGGCTTTGGTTGGGGACAAAATGTAAGAGCATTTGAATTGTAAAGCAGCTACCTGTTCAGAGGCGAAACATCAGGATTTAGTGTTCAAAGCGAGCGAGGTTGAGCATAGATGAGGATGACGGGAAAAAGATGAGGAAAATCAATAGTTTCTCAGAGCAGTCTGAGTGCTCTTCAAGGTACAAACTCAAATGAGAAAGTTTAGAGCTCATCTTTTGCAACTCTCTTGACATGTTGAACTTTGTTTCTTCATCTTAAAAAACTTCTGTATTTTCAGAGTAAACCAACAGAAACTCATCCATGATAACTAAGCTGGAGTGGAAAGTGTCCAATAAACAGATTGCTGGCTTCGGTACATCTGAGCAGTGCCAGCCGCACAACCTGATGACCCAGGCCAGCAGCCTCTCCGCCGCCAAAGCTGAATTAAACGACTCCGGGTGGAAAAGCTCGATGCACGGCTGAATGAACAAGTCAGCGATTTGCTGCACCCACACTTGGTTTGATTCTTACACAGAAAAAGCAGAGCAGAGAGAGTTCAGACAGATGAGACCTCTCCTGTCCGACCAGAAGCCACTTACTACTTAAAATTTAGTTTCCTGGTTGTTAAAAGGAGGAGATTTGAATTGATTTTTTGTAAGACTATCGCTCTGTTGTACAATATCAAAATCATTTAAAAGTTTTGTTTTACTAATGATCTTTTAAAACAGTAGTTGACCTTTTTTGGCTTTTGACATTTAAAATAAAGCACTATCCACTTTATAACTGTCATCCTCATAGGAGCTACGAGAAGTTTAAAGGCGCTAGAATCAATATTTTTATATCAACAATAGATCAAATGGCTCGGTGTAATATGAATGGTGTCACTCATAGTAACAAAATTGCCAATATGATTCTGTAGTTTCCTCTGCTCTAAGGGGCATTTCAGCTTCTTTGAACTCATTGTTCATTCTCATCAGCATCATTTTTCATTTTTCAGCAAAAAAATCTCCAAAAGTGTTGAGAATAAAGTTGAAATACCATTTCTACTTCATTCTCAACATTTCGACTTCATTCTCTAATGCACAATTTAAAAAAAAACCTTCCTAGTCTGATATTTTTGTTTTCTTATGCTTCGCACAAATATCTTTCAAGTTTATTCTCTTTTTTTTTTTTTTTAACTAGATTTCAAAATGCGAATAGATTTTTAAAAAATTATTAATGTGGTTCTAATACTGGGCTGGGGAACACAGTATAACATTTAGTAGTAGCTTAGTATAATTAAAAAGATATTTCTTTAAAGGAGCCCTGCTGAAGTTTTCTTGTAAACAAACCAACTTTCCGTTTACACTTGTGTTACTTACCAAAACACTTTGTGTGTATCCTCGAGGTCTAACATGTTTTTAAATGCATTTCCCTTCTCATAAAGCATTTGTAAAACATATTTATTGATCATTTTGAAAGCTGTGTTGTTTACATCCATGTTTACTTGTTAGCAGTCTTCGTCTTCCCTGTATTTGTTGCTACATTGCTTCATATCTTAGCCTACAAACACAACAGGGACCCGCTCATAAAAACACTGCTTTGTAGTGTTACAAGTGATCAAAAACTCCACAGGGTACCTTTAAAACTCAACAGAGAGTGAATGCAGAGGATGAGCTCCAAATGGATGCTCATGATGCTCTGTGCCTGCACGACGTGTTAAAGTTTTTTTTTTAAAAGATCACCATATCAACTTTAAAATGATAAAATGTTTGTGTTTTCTGTTTCTGCAGCTTGTCTCTGCTGCCAAGTGGCCAAAATTACTTCTCTTATCAACCTTTATGTCCGTTACCTAGCAACCGACACTACTTTTGCCAAGCTAAACAACTTTGTAACCGTTGGCTTTTTATCAATGAAACATAATGAAAAAAGCAACATAGAAACATACTTAAAATGGAGCAAAAACAACAATGCGCACTTCACTTTCAGACAGATGAGTCAGAGGTTTTGGTAACATCTTAAGAGAAGTCCAAAGATTTTTGGGAACTTTACAACAATGCTAACTCAGGAGATAAAAGAAAGAGAGAGGGCTAAGTGGATACACAGTCTCTGCCGCATTCAGCATCCATTGAGTAAAAGCAATGAAATAGCAGTCATTCAGATTAAACAAGTTAGCTGACACTGCAGTCAGCAACTGTTAACTACTGCTACTGTTAGCTACTGTTTGCTAACAGTATTGTTAGATACTGTTAGCAAACACTGCAGGTGGAAAGGTGAAAGTTAGGACAGCTTAACAGTTATCCTAAAGTTAGTAGAGCTTATATAAGATTTTGGTAAGTTAGGATGCTTGTGTAATACACATTTCATATCTTAAGTTGAGATAGAAACACTGACTTGTTCATCTTTTAGGTTTTTTTCCCCCCAAATCAGGTCCTAACCCTTAACCTATAACCCTAATTACCATGGTGACCAAACAGTTTCTGTAATACAGTGTTATAAATGTTAACATAATTAAACAAGGTTATCATAATATGAGTGGTAACAAGATAAAGTAGGTCATGTCGTGATTTTCTGAAAGTGTATCTGTTTTTTTTCCCTCTCTCTCTCTCTCGTTACCTAACAAACCAGGGGACAATTGCTGGCTTGTATTTACAGTGTCAGACCGGAGAGAGATCACCGTTTCGAGTACTTAATGATGCTGTTAAGCTCCAGTATTTATCCAGGGAGTCTTCAAGCTCAATGATCATCCTATTCTCAAGATTTTCTTGCTGCAGGAAACGCAGCCAAACTGCATTTTAACAAGCCATGTAAGAGTCCCCCCAAAGAATAGCAATCAAAGGCAATTAAAAGCCTGATTAGCTTAGCATTTTGTCAATTCCCAGATACTTTGTGCATCTCTTGAATAAGGGATTTTTGTCAAGGGATCAAATGCAAAACAGTGTACAGAGCGTTTTAAATCAGTGTTTGATTGAGAAAAACATTGCGTGTGGTACTTAATGAATCCCACAGTGTTCGTCTTAATGAGGAATCAGGAGTTCTCCGTGTGGGTGGTATCTCTCCCTCTCTATCTCTCCATCACGCTTTCTCTTTCCCACCTTCCCACCTTGATTGCTCCTTATCTAGGTCATCTCAGTGTGTTTTAATCACCGTTGGGTTGAGAGAGACCCAGTTAGGTGATGAAGCCCACTTTTCTCTCATCAAGGTGGGAAATCTGCTTAATTTTCTAGCACGTCGTCAGTCCTGCTGTAATTATCATTGTTCGTGCTCAGCTGCATCCGTTCCAATTCTGTATCTGCAAGATGCTTTTTAACCTAGATCCTGTTTTAGCCTTCAATATCTTCAACAACTTTGTATTATATACAGAAGAGTGGATTCTGTTCTGACCTTTTAATATGTGTGCACTTCAGTGAAGCCATAGGACAGGATTGATCTCCATCCCTCTTGATTTCCCACATGGGTGAAGTGTGACATCAAGCAGGCACGAATAAGGCTGTCCATACGCTGATTTTCTGACAATCCTGGTGGGTGTCTGACTTAAAACGGCAACACACAGAGGAAACCACGCTAGAATCCAACCGTAATTCTCTCTGTTCCCCCTGAGCTCATGCTGCTCTCTGTTTTAAACAAGTGACAAGCTGCAGATTTCTCTCAGCAGGCCTGCCAGCATCATGCATCCTAATTATTCATTTGATTACCCAAGACAAGCTAAAAAAACCCAAAACACATTCTTAAACACAGAAGACGTGTCTTGGAACATTAAAACAGCACAATAACAGGGACATGTGCTGCATAGCAGAACACACAGATGCCCTTTATCTCAAGGGCTCCAATGTTTTTATTCCAGTCCACAATCTAAAAAAAAAAAAGACAACTGTCAGCAAGTGTTTTCAATCAGGAATGGACCAAGACCAATGGACCATAGTGATCATAAATAGATAACTAGATCTTGTGACAGTCCGACAGTGGGCGGAAGTGGAGACAGTGTCCTCCATCTTTATTCATGTCAGTAGATCAAACCCAGAACCTTCTTGCCGTGAGGCTACTGTGCTCACCACTGCACTGCCGTGCCACCCTAAAAAGCCACTCTAAATTATTCATCATATCATTAAAGCTGCACTAATCAATATTTGAAATAAAGGATCATATGACATTTGTATAATGTAAGAGAGGTTGCTTGTCTGTTTTAGCTCATTGATTTTGTTTTCTGGCCTGCAAACTTCACTCACTTCATCCTCATTTCCAGCAGCTCTGCTCCACTCTGATAAACTCCTGTATGTTAGGTCTACCTGTCCAGCACCTGTTGGTGAACATAGTAGAGCCTTTAGCAGCTGAAGAGCCAGACGTTTCTCACAGGAGGTGGTGGAGACCAAAAGAGAGCCAAAAGGAGAGTGAATATTTGATTACATTCAGGTTCAGGTAACTTTATTTGTATCTACAGGTAGATTTGGTTTGCAGTAAAAGAGAGACAGGGCATCCATCTTGGCACATTTACAAACATAACAAACAAAGACAAATATGATTTAAAAAAAAAAAAAAAAAAAAAAAAAAAAAAAAAAAAAAAAAAAAAA
>JAJHUR010094601.1:0-12432 GCA_027495735.1 Lutjanus campechanus | reverse complement strand
CAAGGACTTATTAAAATTGTGAAATAACGATAAAAATAAACACTCAAATAAAGAATAGGAAGAATAAAGAATAAACCTGATAAAAAAAAAAACGAATGCAGGCTAAAATCCATCAATAAATAAATAAACTTTATAGCATCTGTGCAGTCTTGCTAGGACTTGTTTACCTAAGTGATGGCTGCTAGAACAGCACTCTTCAGCACAATGGAGTGCTGCAGGAATGAGTCCTAAAACACTGAAAGGAGTTAGTACATCAGCCCTTCTGTTACCCTAACCTTGAAATTAATGAGTTTTTTAAAATGTATTTGTTGTTATTTGCTTGAAATGTTAACTGTGGTTTACACAAGTGTTTTGTTCTACTGAATAAAATACACCAGCGTATACCTCACTTGTGAATTTTGAGGCTTTTACGTGTTTTACAGAAGGTAGATGCTAACAAGTAGCTAAATGAGACTATAGTGGTTGTAATTGCTAATATTTGTTTATGAGCAGTTTATGCCATATATGTGGCCACATATATACACTAACTTCATCTTCAAAATATACTACTTTAGCGGTTAGCAGTTAGCATACAAGAAATATATATGCCCACTTTACTATTAACATGCATGCAAGGAACCTGCAAACTTGGAACGCTAACGTTACTGCCAAAATAAAATGTAGAAAGTGTAAGAAAAATGATTGTCAAAAGATTTAACTTTATTTATATCAATTTTAAGATATACCATAAAAAAACAAATTTATAAGGTGATAATATGTCACATAATGTTTTCAGTTTCTTCAACAGCCACCAATCGATTCTTCCTAAGATCCCACCTCTTTTTCCTTTGTGCTCCAATAACAGTTAAGCAAACTTGGTACCTTGATCAACTTTTCTCCTTTTCTTGTAAAAGCAACGTATAGGATCAGGTCTTCAGCTAATGCTAGCTAATGTTAGCAATATGCAACCCAACTAGCTAATTAATGTAGATTACCTAGCTAGCTAGCTAGTATTTTGCTAAAATGAGCTAATTTAAGATATGAGTATATAACTGTAGGTCACAGGTTCTTCAGGAACATCTTTCAACCATCTTCATATTTTGGTTGTTCACGGAGTTGACTGAGGTACCAAGCCTCCCCAACTGTCATTGGAGCGCATAGCGAAATGGGGCGGGACTTATGAAGGGCAATTTGTCCAAAAACATGAATTTCGTGTCAAGGTGAGATATCCTCAGAAACCGTAGGAATAGTAAAGGTAGAAACAGACATCAGTGTTAACCTACACATATTAGGGGTCATTTATGCATCCTCATCCCATAGTTGCAGCATTTCCCGCAGCGCATGAAAGCAGCATAGGTCCATCTTCCTGTCTCCATCTGCTTCTATTGCCTCATCTTCTACCCTGACACTGTGCCTCTGTCTGCATGTGGGAGGGTGTTGATGCAGAATTAGTGTGTTAAGGCTACTCTTCCTCAACGTGCTCTCATTCTGTCACTGCCTTTAGCGCTGGGTGTGTGTATGTGTGCGCATGTGTCTGTGTGGAGCGGGTAGCAGGTGGTCAACACAACCGCACCTGTTGTTAATGTGATGGAGTATTAGAGAATACCCCATTTATAGCACATTGGACGCACACACAGATGATGAATAGGATGCGGTTTGACAACATGGTAAAAACAGGCGTCATTGCATACCGTCTGTGGCTGTGTGTGTGTCTCATATCCGCTGGTCAGTGTGTGTGTGTGTGCGTTTGATTTAATTTTGGGGCTTGCTTCCTCCAGATTTAACTCCCTCCTCCTCCTCTTCCTCTTCCCCACAGTCTAAGTTACACTTAACAGATTAGTTCCACAGTGATGCTTTGGCCACTTGAGTAAGTGTGTGTGTGTGTGTGTGTGCGCGCGCGCGCGCGTGTGTGTGTGTGTGTGTGTGTGTGTGTGTGTGTCAGGGATTCCCCTAATTTGACAAACATTGCTCAAGGGCTCATGAAAAACAACATTTATCACACTGAGCGAAGGACAAGTTGAATAAAGGAAAATGGCTCACAGTTCAAGTTATCTCTCTCTTGCACAATTACAGGCACACACACACACATGCACTTCTAAGCTGTCACAGAGGTTGTGTGTGTGTGTGTGTTTGCGTGCAAGAAGCTCAGCTCAGTTCATTAATCTTGTCTTTGTTGTGTCAAGGCAGACCTAATTAGATTACATTACACACGCTTATTCAAGGCAACCAAGCAGGAAGCATATGATATGTTGCAGTATGGTCTGAGCACGCACACTCACTCACACACACACACACACACACACACACACAAATGTGCAGGGATAAATCAGACATAGACACCAAACATTGCAGATTTAGACCTCATCGCACGTTTCAAATGCCTCTGTTAGCACCAGAAGGGAGATTTGATGTGACAATGAAGCGCAGATTCACACCAGTTTCCACGGGGTCAAAGAGCCGCTGGGGTCGGCGCAGACTCACAGTCACAAGAGGCAGAATGAGCAACACTGAACGGCTGTAAATACATCACACTTCTTGTCATACCGCTATCAGCTTGTCAGGGTGAATCTGGGTTATTACGATGGGTGACTCCTGGCGTCAGCCGTCCCTTCTATCTCGCTGCTGTCTCTTTCCTGTTACTAAAATAAATATTTGGGCTTGGGCTGTTCCAGAAGGCCTGATCTCTGACAGCAGCACTCTGCTTTACATGCAGGAGGTTACTGACACTCAGAGCTTGATCCTCCTCTGATCAACCACTGCAGCAGCTCAAGTTCAGATTAGTTAAATCTCTGGCATTTTTTGAGACTGTAGTTAGCTGTGTTGAAAAATGGAGTGCATGGTATTAATGATATTAGGGAGAGTTCACCCCAAAATACTATGTGTATATACAGATATAGATAGATAGATAGATAGATAGATAGATAGATAGATAGATAGATAGATAGAGATGTCTGCCTTTACTCCAATATAATGGAACTGATGGACACAGAAAGTAGTTCTGGTAGATTCTACTGCAGAAAGAAAGTAGTTCTTACATGAAACTGCTCACAACAAGGTCTGTGGATTATTCTGAGAAACCAGATCGTGATACCTGAAAAGGGACACTGCTGTTGATTTTTTCAGTTTTATTTTTTGGTGCTAAGCAACACAGGACTAGTGCCATCTAGAAATTATATCATCATCACATTATATTGTTAAGAAGGCAGAAATCTCTATGACTGAAACTAGGCAACTCACACCAAATAGGTATAGATGGATATATAGCCCAACAGGCCAGAGAGAGAAAAAAAATGTTTTTATTATTATTTTGAGGTGAACTTTCCCTTTAAAGTTGTTGCTACTGCACCTTTAAGACTTTTACCTTTTTTTTTTAAGTTTACTTACTAAAGTTGAATAAAGTTGAATGACATACAATGGTTAATATTTATAGAATAGAATAATTCTACACTGTTGCAGAATTGAGTTCTTAAAATGTTCTTTTTTCGTCTTTAATCTTTTTATTCACTGCAAATAAAACGCATTTTTGCATTGGGTTATTTTCTCTCTCATCAGGTCTGCCACAAGTATAATGCATCACTTTTTGTGAAAATACAGTTGTTGTTTTTTTTTATTTAAAACATAATTAAGAGATATTTTTAAGTCAACACTGATTTAAACCCACTGACAAATAGCAGCCAACTGCACAGCTGAGTCTCACGTTTCTCATCAATTCCACATCAAAAACAGTTGGCGGCCATTTTCTCTAACAAGCTCCCTCCCTTCCCTGCAGCAAAAAACACAAGACAGCTGAAGTAAATAACTGTTGGAGGAAAGCAGTGGGACACAACAAGCTAAAGACCCAGATATGTTTCTTCAAAACTGGTTAAGACCTGAGCTAAAAGGTGAGTGTTACTGCTGTAAACTCGGCTCCAGACGAATGCTAATATTGCTTGAAGTTAAGTTAGCTAAGTAATGTGTAGGCAACTGTTTGCTAACATGTTAGCAAAGACGTTAGTAAAAAGTATGCATGTAGCGTTATACTAATAAAGTAAACACTGACTCTATGTACAATTCTTATACTACTTTTTGTTGTTAACATTTATCACATAAATACAAAACACTGACAGAGGGAGGTATAGTAAATAATACAATGGTGTTAAGCATTACTGCAACACATTGCTGCCAAAGTAAAATTCGCACTCATTAAAAAGAAAGCTAATTGTTTGCCCAAATATTCAGTATTTTGTTTCATTTTTCTGTTTATACACCAGTAAGCAGGACTTCTTCTTTTTCCTCTTCTTTATTTTTATTATTATTTTTATTTATTTACAGCAACCACATTGATATGAAATAGTAGAGTAAACACAGGTTTTACCAACGATACTAATTAAGGTAAGGTCTTTTCCACTCAGGTCAAACAGTGTCAGGTGTTGTTATTCTGTTAGCTCACAGGAATGGCTCTGCTACATAAAGGCAACTGGACCTTAATTAGTATCGTTCGTAACACCTGTGTTTAGACTGCTGTTTCATATCAGTATGTCTGCCTTGAAAAAATGTATTAATTGGAACTGATGCAGATTTTTTTTTTATCTTTATAAAATGCCCATGTATGGCCTTGCCTCAGATCACTTGTAGTTTCAACTTGGTGTTTTTTTTTAAATCTAATTATGAGTGTAAGACAGAGTTTGATGTTAAACCCAAGACAACAAAGTTGGGTGTGTTTTACTGTCTTTTTGTAGATTCGTAGATAAAGACGATTATTTTAAGAGAACTGCTGGGCCGCTTTAACCTACAGCCCAGAGGGACTGTAGGATGTGTTCTGGAACTGTACACATCCTTTTTTTTTTCATTTAAACAGAACATGAAGTGATATTTTTTTTATATCAACACTGAATTAAACCCACTGAGAAACAACAACCTACTTGACAGTGGTTCTAATCAACTCCTCACATAAAACAGTTGGTGGCTATTTTCTCTAACAAGCTGCTCCCTCCCCTGCAGCCAAAAACAGGACAGCTGGAGTAAATGAGTAGTGGGTGAGGACAGCGGGACACAGCAAGCAAAAGACCCGGATATATTCTGAGGAATTAGTTGAGACTAAAACAGCACTTAAAAGGTGAGTGTTAGTGTTTTAAGGTGGGTTTAAACTCCAAGCTCCAAAAAAAAAAAAAAAAAAAAAAAAAAAAAAAAAAGAAGACAGCTAAACATTTGGCAAGATAAATACCCAGATATTTTTTTTTAGGAATTGGTTGAGATTAAACAGCACCAAAAGATGAATGTTACTGTTTTCAGGTTTCTGCAAAATCAAATGTTAATATTGCAACTTGCTAACTGTGTTAACTTGATGTGTAAGAGGGCAACTGTTTGCTAACATGTTAGCAAATATGTTTGCAAAAGCATCCACACATAGTTTTATACTAATACAATACTGACTGTGTACAACCTAGTTAACAAAGGGAGGTATAGTAAATAATACTGTGGTACTGGCATGCTAACATTACAGACCAAGTAAAATCTGAACTTACCAGAAAGCAAGTATTTGTTGTTTTTTGTTTTGTATTGCTTTGTCAAACAACACACCTGTTTCATGGCAGACATTTTGACTTTTCTTACATAGAGGTGTAACTTGCAGTCCTGAATCAGGTACACCTAAATGAGTTATTAGACCTAGCTGTGTCGATCCTGCTGTGGTATGTCAAAATGTCTGCCTGAAAAGGCTTGCAGTATCCATCAGCAGCACAATGAATACAGACTTCTTTAAAAATGATGAATGATAAATATGATCATTTTCTCTATGTTTATGTGTTACATTCTCACTTTCACTTAATGTGCTTTGAACAAAAGCCTCTGCCGAGTAAATGCAATGTAATGTCACATATCTGATGCAGCTTTGATTAAGTTGTTTGATTAAAATCAATAACTGAACTGTATTTACAGCATTTTGATCAAGGCAGTTAAGCTTTTATTCCTGACCTGCATTGAGTTTTCTTTTTGTATTCTCCTGTTTTAGAATCTCTCTTTTTGAGGTCATGTGTTTGACAAAACATGTTGGTGAAACATATTTTGGTAGCTTGAGGGTTAATGTGCAGCAGGACATGATGATGTGGGTATCATTACCATGATTACTGTCATTACGTTAGCCAATCTGATGGTGATTGTCTATGAATTTTTCAGTATCACATTGTCTGCGGTGATTGAATTCTCCACTCGACACTTTTACTGGAAATTGATAGATATCTCTGTCTTTGCTTCTTTATCTTTCTCCAGTCACAAACATCGAACGGCCATAACTGCTTTGAACGGAGCGCTCTTGGATTTCCCGCTGCTTGTGGTGCTATTGATCCGAGAACTGAAGCTCAATATATATTCCATGATCTCCAGGAGTAAGAAGCCATGAATCCTAAGTAAATCCAATCATGTGTTTGTCCATCTTTCACATATCATTTCTCATTTACTGCTCATATGATTTTTATAACACAGTCTCTGTTTCATTTCTGGATTTTCAAAATGACACTGAATACCTGAAGGGGGAAGAACTGACAGTTGGAATTAGATTAAATATGATGCAACCAGGTGTCCTTGTTGTAATAATCTGCCCTCAAGACCTTTTCATTTATGTACTGACTACATCATGCATGCAGTCAATCGAAACAAGGCATCACAAACACTGTAGGCTAAACAGACTGCCAAAATTACATTTGTGTTGCCAAACTGGTAGTGGGGCTCTAGGGATGGCATTGTTGGTTGGCCTGATGGTTGTATGGTTGTTTGGTCCAAATGTTGTCGATTGCCATGAAATTTTGAATGGATCCCCAGACAGTGTATCCAAATGACTTTGGATCCCTTGACTTTTTTATAGCACCACTATGAGGTTGACTTTTTTGGTTTGGTGTTAAATGTCTCAACAATAATTGTATGGATGATCATGAAATTTGGAGGAGACATTCAAGGTCCCCAAAGAATTAATCCTCATGAGCAGATGAAAGTTTTCAGGCCCCATGATCCAAAGCACATGGTCTAAAGTGTGTAGCGCGAATGCCGTTAGGCTGTGTCTAACTCCACTTATGCTGGTTAAACAGTGGGCACAAAGAAAGGCGCATGGTGCAAAAGGGTTGTATTTAGTCTCTTAATTAATCAGGTGTGGTTGGCATAACATGAATTGTATGCCACACCATTTAAATAGCAACGTGCCGGGTGAGCCTGCACCCGGCACATTGTTATTTAAATGGCGCATTCAGCACGTTGGAAAGGAAAACGGTTTTCTGTGCGGGAACCCATGAGATGCTGGAATGACTCACAACAGTGACTTTGACAGGAACGGGGAGTACATATTGACAGTTGGCATTAGTCTCCAACTCATCTGACAGGAGATTATCTATACTTATAGAGATTAGCCATTCTTGTGTCTCAAGTTGCTTATCAGACTGTAAACACTGACTGGTGCACAAAAGAGGAAGTCTTGTGCCGATATCCATTATCCATTATCTGGACATCCACTGGCTATACCAGAAACTCCAAAACATTGGCCATTGCCAAGTCAACACTATATGTCACCACAGGCAATTTCAGCTTGGATTTCTAGTCTCCTCTTCTGGGTAGCCACACTAGATGAGAATTTTTGTCACCTAACACTATGTTTTGGCCAACAAATTAAAAGCTATGGGCTAGGGTGGTCATACACAGCAACATGGATGCCAGTGTCAGAAGCTCAGCCACAATGGATCCTGGTACATGTAGGAATTGCTACACAGCTAGGAGAGTAGGAGAACTCTGTTTCCTTAGTCAATATAGCAGATCTGAGGAATTTACTGTTTCAGCTGACAACTTCACTGACTGGACATTGACATGAAAAGTGCAGAATTTTCCCTTTAACACTTTATTTGTGAGAATTTTAGCAGCAACCAACATTAGAGTACAGCCTCACAGAGCTGCTTAATGTTTGTTGTTCCCTTTGTATAAGTTGTTACCAGTTTGCCCACAGGCTGGGTACATCATTCACTGGGGATATGTTTGCTGCTTTGCTTATGGCTGCTTGTAATTTTTGGCACTCTGGGACGGAAGCTCATTCTGTTGCTTTCACCTCCCTCTGGATAAGATCAACACTCGGCTATTATCTGTAAATGTAAAACCAATCGTTTCTTAAGATGGCCTTCAGTTTTATGTACAGTGTTTATCATAATCAGATGCATGCATGCTCAGCCTTAGCATACAGACACTCTCTGTCTGGTTAGCGTGCTAAAAGCAACCTTTGTGGGTTTGACACATTGAAGTGGCACGGCCATTTTCACACTTCACAGAGCATCACATGTAGCATGGCAAGAGGGAAGAGAGCGGAGCCTGCCGTGGCAGAACAGGAGTCGAAATGAAAGGGAGAGAGAAATGAAAGCTGGGAGGAGGAGAGGAATATTGGGATTTTGGTTTGTCTGATCTTATTTTACTCCCACCAACTGACACACACACACACACACACACAGACGCTGTTGCTCTCAAACTTTCACTCATTACCAGCCCCTCACCCCACCACACCCCACCCCACCCCTTTTGAAGCACCAATCTCTCTTCCTCCCACACTCTCTCTGTCTCCTGAGGTTTTTCCTTCCTGACTTTGTTTCTTCTTCCTCTTCCTCCCCGTCCTTCCTCCCTTCTGTGTGTGTGTGTTTTTCTTGCGCGTCTTTTTTATCTCGTCACCGGCTGCTGGATGGCATTTTATTCTCTTTTCCCTCCACACTCGGCTGCTCTTCTTGGTTTAGCACAGCTGTTACAACCCTCCTCACTCACTCACTCTCTCTCGTTCAGCTTTTCACACACACATATACACACACGCACACACACACACACACATACACGCTGACAAATACACAATTTTTCTTCTTCTTCCTCTCTTCTCTTCTGCCAACTTCACACTGTTTCTCTCTTATGTAAATGTCTGAGACTTCTTTTTTCTGTACCTTGCAGACACACACTCACAGTCGTGTTTCCATCACTTCAGAGGACATTGCATTGGCTTACATTCATTTCCTGGAGACTTACCTGGACCCTGCCCATAACAACTACTTGCCTAACTCTAAATCTTACCCTAACCTTACCTCTACTCCTACACAAATGGACTACTTGCCTAAGCCTAGCCCTTCATCTAACTTTAAGCCTAACCTTAACCTAACCTAACCTAAACTTAGCCTAACCATAACCCAAGTCTTCACACTAAAATCTAATCATTTCTGTTATGGGGAGTCGCCTGCCTTATGGGGACTTGCATTACGTCCCCATAGGGCAGGTAAGTCCCCACAATGTGAGTGTGTAAACAGACTTGTGTCCCCACAACATGAGTAATACATATCCACACACACACACACAGACAGAGAGAGAGAGAGAGAGAGAGAGAGAGAGAGAGACACACACACAGTCTTGAGTCATATACCAGCTCTCTCCACATTAGCTAATCTCACACATCACCATTCTCACATTTCCATTTGCTCTGAAAGGTACAGCACACACACAAACACTTTTACCCACAAGCTCTCCCCACCACACACATTAGTACACACCCTCTTTCCTCTCGCTCTCCTCTCTCCCTCACAGTTACACACATTCTCTCTCTCCCTCAGTCCTCATCTGCACCTCAGCGGAGTAACATGTTGCCTCGCCGCAGCCACAGCACAGAGCGGTGAGCAGAGGCTGTCTGACCAAACATAAAGAGCAAACAAGAAGGAGAGGGGAAGTGAAGTCTCATCTCTGCTCTTGGCTGTCCGACCACCTTCTTTCAGAGGAAGAGGAGGAGGAGGTGGAGGAGAAAGAGGAAGGTTTTCACACTGTCCTGACTCAGTTTGTCGCCTCGAGCGGAGGGAGTGGCAGAGGATGCAACCGGAGGAGCTGAAAAGTTGGCTCTCCCTCGCTCAGCTGTCCATCCATCCCACACTGCTGACCAAACTTTTTTAAACCAAGAAGAGGAGGAGGAGGTGGACGGGGAGAGAAAGCATCCCTCACTCTGGTTACTTCTACGCACACGTGTTTCGGTCAGTCAGAAAGCAGGACCCGTCCTTTCAGAGGCAGCTACCCATGTGGCAAGAGGCTCTGTGGACCCGGGGACGCTACCTGCTGGAGAAGAGCGATGGCGGCGAGGGTGCTGAGGGGCCCGAGAGCCTGGGGGACGGGTTCCCAGGGTTCCAGGGTGAGGTGTGCGTGGAGGGCGAGAAGCCCCAGGACTGGCTATACGAGTCCTACTACAGAATGAGCCAGCAGCATCCGCTGATCGTGTTCCTGCTGCTGATTGTCATGGGAACCTGCCTCGCACTGCTGGCGGTGTTCTTCGCTTCAGGACTGGTGAGTGTGTGTGCGTGTGTGTGTGTGTGTGTGTGTGTGTTAACAGTGTGTGTGTGCAGAGGCAAGTGTTTAGACAGGTCTGTAGAGATATAGGTAAGTTTATCCATCCAGACAGAAGTGGACGGGTGTTGATCTAAAATATTAATGCGACATCAGTACCAATAAACAGGATATTTTATAAACTTTCTCACAATAGTAACAAACAATTTTTTTTTAATTTTGTCACATGTTTTGCTCTCTTGCCATCACTCAAATCAAATCACTTCTTCAAGGTTTTTAGAATAAACAGAAGAAGAACTGGGTAGTTAAATAAATATCTGTACATTTTGGGAAAACAGCTTTCTTGCAGAGTAAGCGATGAATACTCTTAAATCTGTTCAATCATTATGAAGCTGGAGTTGGCAGACAGTTTGCTTAGCATAAAGACTGTAGACAGGGGGAAAACAGCTAGCCTGGCTCTGTCCAAAAGAGACAAAATTCCACTTTCCAGCACCTCTTCAGTCCACTGATTAACATGTTGCATTTTGTTTGTTTAATCAATACAAAAACCCCAGTGTAAAAATGACAATTTGCTATTTTGTGAGCAGTTCTGTGTAGTTTTTTTTAGGTTAGTTGTTTCCCACCGTTTCCAGTCTTTATGCTCAGCTAATCTACATGACTGCTGGCTCTGGCTACACATTTATTTAGGGATTCACCAATACCACTTTTTTTCAGACCAAGTCGTACAAGTACTAATATTTGGGTACTTGCCGATACTAAGTACTTAATAAGAGTACATGGGCGCAGTATCAGACTAATACCTGATACTGATATAGGTATCAATGTATCCTTACATTTATTGTTGCATATTAAGCAAAATTTGGAGCATTAAGCACTATATTTTCTGCATACTGGTAATTTTCATGCATCTATTTGTGCCTTTTCTGCATCAAGTTATAGTCTTTATTTATGTAAAGGATAGCACAAAAATCTGGTGCCTGGTGACAATTCAAAATTTGATGAAATATAATGCATTAAGGCTGTCAGGCAAGCGGTTCATCAAAATAAAAGTCCTCTGCTACTTTAATTTTTTTATTGGGGGTGACAGATGTTCTAAATATTGAGGGGGGGCCTGTGCTCTCCATGCCCCCTGAAATCTATGTGTAATCAATGTATAGACTCATTTAAGAATAACTCTAAATCATCACTTATGGCCCAGTAGAGGGATGTGGTGGTGTCTGTGTCTGCAGAGAACCGGCCCTCTGCCTTCGAGCTTTCACCCCAAAACCACCCTTCTTTCTTTCCTCATTCCACTCATGCTTTATTCCAGTACGAGTGATAAGCAGAATTACTGTCACAGAGCAAGACCAGAGCTAAATTCCTTTTTATAATGAACAATACCAATCAAAAAATTGAGGTGCCTTTCAGAAAAGTCAGAAAAACTGCCACAGTTTGTTTTAAATGCGATGAAAAGCTGCACAATTCATTAAAAGATCCTGCACGGCTACAAGCTGTATATTCCATCAGACAGAGACCTTCTTGATGGATCACAGATGAGTGTTGGAATAAGAGAAGAGTTTCGGTTTTAGCACGAGACTGAATGAGACAGGGAGGCCCATGTGCATGTGTATGAATATGTGTGACAACATAAGAGGCCGTGAAGCGGCACTTTAAATTGCAACGCCGGCTTTGCAGAGTGGATCAAGAGCGGGATGAGAGTTTAGTTCGCAGCTGTGTGGGTGTTGGTGCTTTTGTCAAGTGAAAAGTGTTGTTTTGGCCACAAACACTCAACCACAAACACAAGCTATTGTTTTTCAAGTGCTGCTTTTGTGTTTTTATGAAATAGCCGTTCAAAAGGAAGCCCACTCATTGCTGTGGTTGTTGTTGTCTGAAAATGATTGTTTTGCTGCTATATGTTCCACACGATCTGCATACTTGCCACGCTTTTCTCTCTGAGTGCGTCATGCGCTCTCAAAGTAGCACAGAGAGGTGAAGGGTGAAACAGGAGGACTTCTCTGACCCTTCAGTTTGTTGTGAAGTCAGAAAATATGTTTCTTTACGCTTTTGGAGGAATTTAATAACTTTTCATATGTACTTTTATTACCGGAGACGTTGGTTAAATATAGTGTCCAAAAGTAACAAATATCTCCATGTTTCATATTTTCAAATAAAGCA